>CALSCE010010649.1:8570193-8583600 GCA_943593645.1 Bovichtus variegatus
CTCGCTCCCTGCTCTCTCGCTCCCTGCTCTGGATCGAAAACACAATAGCTCCAGGAGCTTGTTCGACAGAGTGCATAAGACAGATAGGAAGGACATGCGTGTCCAGAGGGAACCATGCGAGACTGGAGAGTCACTGGACTTCAGTGTTGTGTGTGTGTGTGTGTGTGTGTAGCACCTTGCTTCTGCACTTCCCTCAGACAAAAGGGATCATGTAAACACATTATTCTCCCTCAATGTGAGGTCAGCCTTTACAGTAGTAATCCCAGCTGTTCTCCCTCTGGCAGCAGCAGCAGCAGCAGCAGCAGCACATGCACCCCGCCAGGATTTTGTCAGCCCTCCAACTTGCTGCTGCGGCGGGGGCCTTTGATGCAGACGAGCCCAGGCGTCGGATGGATGGTGTGCTGGGCGATGGTGAGTCTGGAGGTGTCAAGTCACTGAAGCGAGTCGGGCGAGTTAGTTGCCAGTTTGTTCAATAAATAAACTCCAACTGAAGAGGAAAGTGGGCAGCGAGAGGACGAGATGTGGGAGGGATTCTGGCAGCTCCGATTCATTTAGAGCGTGTGACAGCAAGAACACAGACTGGGCTTTGGTGTTGGGTGGTGGTGGGCTGTTTGATTTTAACACAAGCCGCTGCATGTACACACGTCTCTGTGGGATTACGTGCTGTATGACATTAGTGGAAAATGGTGAAATATCGCAGGTGCACAGAATGATCTTTGCAGAATCGACTCCAATCATGCGTTCAACAGTCTTAACGATAAAGAAATGTATAATTAACTCATATGAAGCGGTCTAGCTCACCATCATGGACACAAAGTGAAAAACCGAGCACGGTTTATAAAATACAGGCATTATTATGCAAGAAAGAACAGACTTGCACAATGTTGCCATTTCTTATTTATTTACCTTTATTTATGCAGGAGACCTTATTATTTATGATTAACTTAATTAATTAATAAGATAATAAGAGTGTTTGTAATTTACTCAAAAAAGGATGCGTCCCATCTGTGGTGCAATAAAAAAAAAAATGCATTTCTAAAATGTAAGAGTTTGTTATTCCACTATGTTTTAGTGCCATTTTAAAAGTTTTAAGCACATTTTGATTATTAGCCGGATAATATCGTGAATCGCAATTATTTTGGCCAGGATAATCAGGACATGGAATTTTTTACATCGTCTCATATTAAAGTGGTTCAGGGTGGATTTCTGACAGGTCCAAATGGTAAGAAAGCCTCAAGAAGAAAGTGCATTTCCACACAGTTAGGAATTTCCTGATTTCTTGGTATAACAAGATCTCAAAGTTCAAGAAGTCTCTTCTCTTTGCCCAACTCCTCTAAATGTCCGGCGGTCAGCACAGTAAAATAGGGCCCATGAGATGTGGAAATGTCAGGCCAGTTGACATGTAGTTCAGAGAAGGAAAAAGAAAAGGGGGAAATGAGTGGGAGATGTGCGAGCGCTGCTGTGGAAAACTGCATGAAATGCCACGGTGAGGAAATCGCAGTTATACCAGTTTAACAGCCAGGCTTCCCATTTAGCAATTGAAAGTATGTTAATCGGTGGTGATGATTGTCTAAATAGGTTTGCGTGTCCACATTATTTCAGATGCTAGTCAAAATGTTACATCCCAGGTTGAGGAAATATTAGTTGCTTCCAATAATAATCAGTAAATGCATTTGCCTGTACCCTCTCTATGGAGTAGCTCTTGTTATAGTAGATACATCATGTCGACATGTTCCGCCCTCTGTAGACATTTAATGTGAGCACAGCGATACATCATAGTATATCCTTTTATTTTCAGGTATTCTTTGATTTCTCATAGTCACCATTAGGATCTGTTGGTATTATGCATGCACTTAATTGTACATTTATTTCAGCCAGATATATTTTCTTCAACAAAAAAAAAAGTTAATCTATTAACCATGTGCATTACACGTTTCCTGTGTATAGTTGATACATACCTACAATCCATGTAGCCTGTGTGATCTAAAATGGTCCTGTAGTGTCACCTTGTGGCTGTATCAAGGTATTGGTCAGTTCTTGTCTCAATCTGGGAGGATGGCAGTGCACTTATCAGTGACTGCTTTAGTAATAATCTAATGAAGATAATAATATCCTTTATCTATATTGCGCTTTTCAAAATTGACACTGATGTTGCTCGCCTGATTGCCAATGGAAGGATATTTCAGTAAATGCTCTACTACCGTCCGTCTCGTACTTGCCTGGGGGAAACAACCTCTGGTGAGCAGAGTACAAGGCCTATCCGTGCCTTAAAGACATGCAGTTACCACAGGTCACCAGTGTAGGGAGGCCAGAACTGGGGAAATGTTCTATATTACATGACGAAATAAATTGCATTGAATGTCAACATACACAATAGTACAACATCTCACCACAGAGGCAGTATGTCCAAACTAAATATGTTCCATTTCACTTTGCAGCCTATGCATACTACTGATGATCAAATATACATGTACGTCCACCTTCCTCTGTATAGCCTGACTAGAATTAACCATAAACATTTTTTAAAAAAAAGAAAAAAGAGAGAAAACCCAACAAAAATTCCAGCAACAAATAAAAAACAGCAACGAACACCCCGGCGGGTGCAACAAGCAATATTAGGCCACATCAATTAAAAAGCCGGGCACTTCTTATAGAATCAGCAGCAGAATAAATCATCATCAAAGCAGAAAACAAATGTACTCAAGTACTGTACTCAAGTACAACTTTGAGGTACTTGTTCTTTACAGGAGTATTTCCATTTCCTGCTACTTTACACTTCTACTCCACAAGAAAATAGTGTACTTTTCACTCAACAACATTTATTTAATAAGTTTCAAAATGTTGATTATTATTATTATTATTATTAATAATAATAATAATAATAATAATAATAATAATATTTAAAAAAATAAACAAATAGTGTATCATATTATTTTAGGTTGTGATCAAACTTAATTGATCCCTTGGTAAAATTCACAAGCTATTCAGCTGTAATTAATTAAATATATATATATATACATATATATATATATGTATGTATATATATATATATATATATATACAAAAATAAATAAAATTAAAGTGATGATCGATAATTAAAATCCACTAATATAAAATAAATAATCCTGAAATGGGCCATTCTGCATAAAGAGTACTTTTACTTTTTGTACTTAAAGTATATTTTGATGCTAATACTTTGACTTAAGTAAGATTTTGAATGCAAGACTTCATATATAGTCCAGTGGCTGCTTCCACAAACACACACACACAGCAAAGGAGAGACTGCACTTTAGTGTCGTTGTACTCACTGACCTTCATGATGTTTAGTCTCGTGCCCCGCGAGGTCCTCCAGAAGCTTCTCCAGGTTCAACTTCTCTGCTCGTTCATTTTTTTAACCATAGTATAAGCAGTCCACTAAGCCTCTCTGTCCTACTTCACTTTGGTTTCTCAAAGTGTTCAAACCGTAAGAGCTGAAAGAGTCAGTCAGCAGCACGTCCTCACACACCTCACCGAAGGTAGCAGTACTTCAGTGAACACGAACGTAGCATTATAGTCTGTAGCATTTCGGTATAATTTAGCAGTTAGCCCAGCGGTCTCCAAGCTTTTTGCACCACGGACCGGTTTCATGCAAGACAATTTTTCTCCGGACCGGGGGATGGGTCAGACACACAATAAAGTGCAAAAACAACATATCATTTAATTATTACATATATAATAGAAATGTAATTATTCCATTTTATATTATTCACTTTATTTATAGTATTATTACATTGTAATATATATAATATAATACATACAAATGTTTATAATAAATATTACCAAAAGAAAAAAAAAACATTTTATTCTTTCTGTGCGGTCCCGTACCAAATGATCCATGGCCCGGTACTGGTCCGCAGCCCGGTGGTTGGGGACAACTGAGTTAGCCTATCCCCAGCATGCAGCTCGTAAGTGTAGGTGTGTTTGATTTGTGTTACGGAGGTGACCACTGATTTAATGCACCTGGGTGGTGCATTAAATCAGTGGTTAATTAAGGTAACCTTAGCTGCAACCTTTTTTTCTTTTCTTTTTTTTAAACTACAATAATGATAATCATACCGCATAACGAGTGATACTTAATTTCGCTCCATTGTCGTGCATTTATGTATTGTTCACTAACTTCTAGAGCCGCTCGGGTGCGACCACTGTTCCAGTCGGCCAGTGAACGGACTCATTGAACGCACCACCTCTCTGGACATGGAGCCCTGTGGAGCTCTGCTGTCCTCCTGTGGCCGCAAGCCGCAAACATCCCAGTTTATCAGGACTTGTTCGTGTCACTTTGTGTTTGTATTCTCGACTTGAAATGTGGTGAACTACATACGATTATATTTAAAACCAGAGTATTAATGCAAAGGGTTATTTATTACATTTTTAAAAGCCTCCCAGCAAAGTGAGATCATTTTTATTCGAGTGCAGATGTTTTGCCTGCTTGGAGAATCATTAAAACGTCATCAGGTTGATGATGCCCACAAGTGAACAATCAGTTGTTTTCTTTTATACTAAAAGACTAAATGATGTTTGACTAACACTCACACTGAGAGTGGAGCAAAGAAAATGGTTCATGCTGAAGAGTGACACACAAGGACATTAAATGCGGTCTGAACCCTGAAATATGAAGATTTACCTCTGCTGGTGAACAGGAGGAACTGGGTTATACTGTATAATGATGCTTAATTATCTCCAGAGCCTCAGTGTTCAGTATTAAGTAAATACGTACATAAATATAAACGTAATAATCACATGACTTCATTGTTTAAATAATATTAATGAAACAATATTGTTTTTAATGATTTACGAAATTATTCAACATCAACTCTTTGTTATAAAATGTCATTTCACCATTCTTCATTTCATAATAAGAGTTTTCATAAGACTTCACAATAAAGTATTTCGTAATGGCATTTTTTTAGGAGCACTTTTATTTAATGCCCTTTTTTATTTCATAATGTCACTTTTCATGACAGTGGTGTTTTCCTTTCAGCCAATCATACGCCCGCCTGCCTCTGTTAGGGTTTATTTCCAGCAGCAGTTAGTTGGTAGATTCACAATGACTTTGACATTGTTGTTGCTCTAGTAACAGGAGCTAACGGGCTAATGCTGGTGCTGGTTGTTGAGAGGCAGGGAGCGTGTGATTGGCTAAAAGATGAGCGGCTGTGACATCACCACGGTCATGAAAAGTGACATTATGAAATAAAATATGTCATTGTGTAAGGTGACATTATAAAATAAGGGGTCACTGGGATGAATGCCTTTATGAAATAAGATTAGACTTTTGTCAAGGGACATTTTGAAGTAAAATGTCTATAATTAAATAAAAATTTTATCCAATAAAATTATAAAAAATGATTCAATTATTTCACAGATTGTTGGATCATTTATTTATTTGATTCAAATAGTTATTTATCTCATAATATCTTTTTTATTCATTCAATATTGAACACTTTGGGGATCTGTGATTATCAATGTCAAAAACAGTGAAAAAAGCACAAACACCAGTAATGTTTAACATAATTTATATTTATTTTCTTTTGAACAAAATGTTAATAAATGTATTTGTTTTACGTCCAAAAAAGATCATGACTCGTGGGACGCATTTTATAAATAATTTCATCCAAGTCTTTTGTAGAAAAAAAAGAAAGTAAATTAGCAAACTAAAGCATCTCTAGTATGACAATATGACAACTTTATCATAATTTTTTCTCTATATTTGAACCCTTTTCTCAATTCAAGCTTCATTTTTTTTTGTATATTTTTCTCAAGACCTCTTTATCTCGTCTTTTTAACATCCAACTTAGTCCTACTCATCAACTCACACCACTGCTTTAGACAACAGAAAAATGCGGCAAAAATCTCAAAAAACAGACAAAAACCAAGGAGGCGAACAGAAAACACAGTGAGATTCCAACAGTGGGGGGTGGGCAGGGGGGGGGGGGGGGGGGGGGGGGGGGGAGGGGGGAGGGGGGGGGTGGTCAGGGAGGGTAGGTGGGTGTGGGGTTCATCTGCATAGATCCACAGGACTCAGATGGTGAACAGCTAGAAATCGAAGGGACGAAGCACAAAGTGTGGGCCTGTTACATCCGCTGCTGTCTTGAAGGGAATGTAGTTCTCGTCGTCACAGTTTGTCAAGGGAAACAAACCAACGAAACAACACTTCACAGGAAAATATCAAGCAAAAGGGGGTCAGAGAGTAAACTGGGGGGGGTCTGAAAATCCAGAGGCAAGTGCAGACTTGACTTCTGCGTGACATCCCACTCTGAAGGTGTGTAAAGACCAAACTGATGATCGTTGCGTGATGCAAAGCGAAGTAAGGTCAAGCTGTTGGTGGGGACAGCACGTTTTCACAGCCGAGAACAATTTGGAGGTGAAACTCCAATCTGTCGGGGGCAATAAAAAAAAAAACGGCTTTGTTTGCTTTCATTTTTGGTATATCACTAGTTGCTCATGGTGTCAGATTTGAATATTTTGGATCTATTTTTCTGTCCAATCTCAGTGCGGGTTTAGCTAAAAAGCGGGAAGTATTCTTAATCCCTGCGTGACATGTCCTTGTGCCAATGTGCACTTTACTGGCAGCAACCATGCAACAACAAAAAAAAAAAAAAAAAACAGAACAAAATGGGATGGATCAGCCCTTTAAAACTCCTCACACTCTGACACTAACACAGCCCTTTGCTAGTCTGTGAAAGATAGCGGTAGATCAGCTCGTCTAAGGGTATTTAAGAGTCGACGGACTGATTGATTGATTGATTGATTGATTGATTGATTGGCTGGCTGGTCACTTTCACCTTCCCTGCCATACAGAAAAGCTGAGGCGACAGTAGTGAAGATGCCACAAAGTAGGGCACTGACACCGGCAGTTTTCTTTCTTCTCTATATTGCTCCGTTGTCAGTATCTGCCTCACTGGGCGTAACGCAGCAGAGAGGCACTCAAAGATCCGGGGTCTCATTTATCAACGCAAGTGCAGGACAAGTTCATCGTGTGTGTGTGTGTGTGTGTGTGTGTGTGTGTGTGTGTGTCTCCAAACAAGAAGACGCACACACGTCTGTGTTGCTGGTCTTATTGTTCGTTACATTGTGTTCCACAACGTTTCCATCGTTTTTACAATTCATCCGTTGTCTTGGAACTAGTCGTTTTAATTCATCAACATCTTTTTTCCCTGCCTATATTAAGGTACTCCATTCTTACAGAAAAAACTGGCTCTTTACCCCCTCCGCTACCTTAAGCCACCCCACACCCTGCTCTGTTTTAGACAACATACACACTACTGTGTTTTAAATGAGCCGAATTAACAGTACAGTTATTATCTAAACACTTCTTTTTCTGAAGTGGTGTGGAATTTGATCACATACTTCTCATAGATACTACCATAACAAGCTAGAAAAAACTTTTTAAAAAAATGTGTCTTAAGTCTAATTACCTCCACCAACAAGTTTGTCTGTCAGCAGGATTACAAGGGTGAAGCATGGCCCGAGGAAGAACCCATTACATTATGGAGCGGATCCAAAATCATGAGGTGGATACACAAATTATTATTTACTTTCGTTCCGATGCGAGATGGGACGTTTGTGCTGCATTCATGTGTTGTCGGATCGATCCAAAGACGACTTCACCCCTCTGGAGATGGGAGTGTCTGAGGAGCATGTGAACGCACCTTTGGCCTTGGCGGGGCTCTGCGCTCTCAGAGTGACATTCTAGTTTATTCATTTAACACTTATCCTCCTCCTCCTGGGAGGTGGAGGTGGAGGTAGCTCCCATGCTTTGTATTTAACTGTATTCGCTAAGCTACGTCCACTTCTGAGTGATTTAAACCCCTCTCGGGACTAAGCTTAAACTGAAACTAAAGATGCTTTAACTTCCATTTTACTATGACTTTACTGTAATTCCATTCAAAAAAATTCTGTTCCCAGATAAAAACAGAAAGAAGAAACTGATAAGTGTGATTCTGTGTGTAGAAATGAGCGTACGTGCACTTGATAAATGAGGCCCGTGGTGTTTTGGCATCATGCAACCGTTCTCTAGTGTCCCCGGATCTAAATACTCTCTGTGGCGTTAAGACAAGGCCGCCTGTCTGCAACACCAACACTACCGTATGAGGTAAAGAGGACACTTCAGAAAGCAGAGAATACCACTTCCTGTGCTCAGCGTCGAATTCCTGTAATCACCAGCTGAAGCGTCACTACTTTCGCCGCTCCGTCACTCCTAACTTGCTCAATGGCCCAACAAGTTAGAAGAGAAAGCGAGCCAGTCTCAGAGCACTTAAGGTCCTAAAACGTGTAGGCATGTACCGTCGTTAAGGGGTCGAGAAAAGATCTAGTGGGACAAAATACAAGCCGAACATTAGAATATAGAAGAATCACATACATTTTGTTTTCAGAGAAACAAGACCCACATGAGTGATGGATGAGCTGGTCCTGACAGGCCCTCGAGCAACATCACACACAAGGTAGTAAGAAGGTGACGGAGAGAAGGAAGTGGAACACAGTTGATATGTCAAAAACATTCTGGCACCTGAAAGAAATGCAGCAAAAAAATCTAAAGGTAGAGATGAGTGAGAGCGCACACTTCATCAAAGTCCGTTTTTCCTCTGACGTGCCATCCATACACACCGAAAACGCCAGGAAGGGAGGGAGGGAGGGAAGGAGAGAGGGGAGGAGAGGAGGGACAATATGCTAGAAAACATTTGGATGGAATAGAAACAATGAGCAGGTTTCAAGTGGCAAGAGGTCAGTTCTTTATGGGGGTGGTTCTTAAACATCTTCGGTCCATGTCCAATCCCAGCACCCTTAGCTCCAGTTAAAACCCTCCCACTTCCTGTCGTTGATGGTTCATCTGTGGCAGATTGTAGAGGCGTCTCCAGCATGTCTCGCCAGATGTGTCCCTGGCAGCCACGACAGTGTAAAAGCCATAATCCTCTCGAGCGAGCACCAGATTCAACCCCAAGGTTCACTCCTCGTTAGAAGCGCTCTCCTCTGGCGAGAAAATGGCAGCCACGCCCACCAACGTGGAATTATGGGAGGCTGAAATGATGATGACAGTGTGTAGGAGGACGAGGGCCAGCAGGCAGATCTTCAGCCGCCCGCTGCACAGTCTCGGGGTGGCAGCGGAGGTGACCGAGGCCCCCTCGGGCTGGCAGGAAGAAGCAGTCCTTTTTAGTGTCCCGCCTGAGGGGCTGTCCATTTTGGAGTCCCATCGGACGTCGCAACACTCCGCCTCACTGTCTGATAGATGATCTGCCAAGAGCCCTGAGGAAGAGATGACACAGGAGAAAAATGCTGACTGTGTGTATGTCTCCATTAACAACCAGAGTCAAGGTGATTGGGTTGGACGGCTGACACCAGTAACAATTATTTGTGAGTTAGCAAATGTATTTATTTATATATTTTTGTTAATGTATTTAGTTAATTAATACATTTTGTATTGGTGTAAAAACCAAACAGTATTGACTTTACAGGTACAACAATGATAGAAACAAAAACGAAAAAAAAATTTAAATACGCAAAAATAAATAAATATATTATTTTATATATATATATATATATATATATATATAAAATAAAATAATAAGAATTAAAAAATTATATTTAGAATTATATATATATGGTATTATATATAAATAATTATAATTTTAAAATGAACATCTTGCCGTTTTAGGGGAAATCTAGTAAATGTGGCATGACATTTCTATATGTATTATTGTGTGTATAGGGGAAGAGAAAAGAAAAAAACAAAATAATAATAAATAATAGTAAACAACAAATGCAAATAATACCAATAATAACAATAAGAATAAGAATAGTAGTAATAATAATACGAAAAATTAGTAATAAATAAATATTAATAAGGCAGGAGTGAAAAAAAAGTTTGATATTTTGAAATGTCAACTATAGTAGTATGGTCTAGCATGATGTGTATGTCATATATAACTTGTTAATTCAGGTCCAGTAAAAGGCCGAGCTGATACAGTAGAGGTTTATTCTAATACGGCCCATCTTCAGCAGAAATGCTGGGATTAAATAGAAGTAGGGCATTCTGAATGAAGCCTGACTGCTCCAGTTCAGTTAAAAACAGCATCTGTTAACGGCAACAATCTAAATTGCATGGAACAGTGCAGTGATGGTTTTCTCATCAACTTCCTTCAGCTCTGTAGAAGCATCAAGTCCAGCAGACTTCAGTTTGTAGCTGTAATCACGACGCGGAGGAGCAGACACACTGACCCTCAGCTGAACTCAAATTACAGTCCACGACTCACAGAGGGCGACGCAGCGCTGCAATCGCAGCGTCGCTGTCCATGACTCCGGAAGTCTTAACTTGCCAGCTGTCACTGCACACACCTGCACAGGGAAAACTAAACTGCTGAGGGCAAACGTCGCTGAGATCTCTCCAGCTGAAGTACTGAAGTATTGAAGTACAGGTTGGATGAAGAGAGCAGATCTGATGACTTTCTGGACTAAAAACTCATCAAGAGTTAAAGAAAAAAAAGACCAAACTCCTCATTTATGGATTTCTCAGCTGATCTGACTCCTCCATTGGTTTTGTGGTGTAACTTAAACCTTTATCATTCTTATTAGGAACTGTATGAAAATAATTGGGGAGGGGAGAGGGGTGGAATTTTATATTTTACATAAAAAAAATTTAAAAATCAAGATCCTACATAATATTGTAAAATAGTACGTAAAATAGTGAATACATTCCATTTTATAATAAATAAATAAAAGATAAACAAAAGGCTTGCAGATAAATAAATGGCTAAAGTTGAATTACAATATAGGCCAACTTTATATGAAATACTTTGTCTTAAACTTTTTGCTAACGTGAAGGAGGAAACAACACTAAAACTGAATCTCTAATATCCGTCACTCATCGTTATCCATATTCTGTGTTTCATAACTGACATATGTTTTTTTTTTTTATATTATTCATCTCTCAATGGGTGGATATAAATGATCTCCTGCTCTCAGAATACCCTTCAAAATGAAAAAAAAATGACTACAAATACAATTCACCCTGCCGTACTTATAATTGTTCTACAGTTCCTTCGACCCTAAATTGTTGTTGACCTGACATCATTTCCAGCTCAGCTTCACCCAGTGTCAACCTGCGCTGAATACCTACAACCCCTGTGTGTGTGTGTGTGTGTGTGTGTGTGTGTGTGTGTGTGTGTTGATGAAGCTGTGATCTCAGATTACAGATACCTTATTTGTTGGCATACAGCCAGCGTCTGCTCCTCTGAGGGAGAGTCCTCGCTGATTACTATTGTATAAACTGCAGTAAATCTTGAGAGACGGGCCAAATTCAATTCATCAATGCATTGTTAAAATGTCCTTGTCTGAGCTCGCCTGTGCTCAAACACGCCACTAGATGTCATCAGAAAGCCTTCAGAAACAACTCTCACCTGTTTTCTCTGGAGGAATACCATCCAGTAAATACGGAGACACACATTGTGCATGAATTAATACTGTGCAATAAAATGCTATTCACTGACATGAATTTAATTAGGAGGTTTTTCTCGGAGGCGGAAGAGGCGCAAGGACGCACAAACACCCACATGTGCACACATGTCCGCACTTCTGTGCTGCTGGACAGTGAGTGGGTATTAACCTGTGCAGATGAAGCTGGGGCTGCCGCCGTGGATCAGGTCGTCGTTGTCGGGCAGGATGAACGGGCAGCTCTGCTGGACCTCCAGGCAGTACTGGTGGCACGGCACCTTCCTCTGACAGGACAGCTGGGTGGTGGGGAAATACTGAGCGCACAGCCAGGGCTTATAGGCCGTCTGAGGAGGGAGAAGAAGAAGAAGAAGAGGATATTAATACATGCTGCTTCATAATCCACCTGAGGACTGGGGAAAGTTATCTTCGGCCTCCATCTGTTAATAGTACATCCCAACACCTTGTGCTGTGAAGTGATCACCTGTATATTTAGGATACAAACACTTTTCTAAAATGGATACCCCACACTTCATGCACCCCTGGGATACTGAATCAATCTTACTGCAGAGAATTAGCAAACAGAATGTCAGAAAATGCTGTTTTCAGCCTCTCAAATATGGAGATTTCCTGCTTTTTTCTGTTTCATATAATATTTAACTAAATATCTTTGGGTTTTGAACTGTTGCTCACACAAAACAAGACATTTTGTAGATCAAACGATTAATCTAGAAAATAATCATTATTCCCTAATGTTAACGTCAACAAAATACAGTGAAAGAAGTGCATCACCATTCCCCAGAGACCAAGGTAATGTCTTCAAATGTCTTGTTTTGTGTGACCAACAGTTTAAAACCCAAATATATTTAATTTACTATCATATAAACACCAAATACTCAGATATGATTGGCTATAACTAAAGAATTTTGCTTGAAAAAATATCAAATTTGATTCCTATATTGTTTCACTTCTAGACCAAATGACTATCAGGTGGTTTGTCAAAAATGCAATTAAAAATCATCGCCAAACAACGTCATCAAACCGAAGTTTCCGTCCTCTTCCAGGTAATATTTGCTGTAGTTCACCGGGAGGCTAAATGTAATACAGAATGCACAGACGTATGTGCATAAGGAGACAGATGGTGACATGTAATAGCCAAAGCCCCAGGCTCGGAAAGCTTAGCAAAACAAAATGAACCAAGGGCAAACCACAGTCTGGATTCATTTCGTCATGTGCTTTTTACTGGGATTAACACTTAAGAAGGGAAATGACTGCAAAAAGCACAGACAATCCATCGTGCCGAGACTGTATTTGGATTTGTTTAGAAGCCCATCCTGCTGCCAAAATCTCGACCAACCTGGTGGGATGGAAGGTCGTCGAAACTCTGTCCGACAAACAGCCTGCATGTGCGTCTGTGTGACTTTTGCTACAAAGGTTTCCTTGTAAATGGGCAGGGTGAGCTGGAATAAAGTTTATATAAAAAGGGCTACAATCTTTGGATCAGACAAAACACTCTTTATGTTCCAGTGCAGCAGAATACATGACTCTTTGATTCACTGGGTGTGTCATAGCAACATTTGAGAGTTAAATAATCACTCTATATTTGTCTTTTAGTCACATGACATAAACAAAATGTTAATCCCCTAAGACACGTATAACTAAAGAGTATGCAGTCTACTGGAACATTGGGACATTTTACAGTTGAAAAATCATGTTGTCAAAAACATTTACAGCAACTATAACAGTAACTTTTAAACAGTAACCGTAAAAAGCATTAAACGTAGTGTGTGAAGCGAGCTAGCATATATTTTAAATATTACATCTAACAACAAAGCTAACATGCTGATGTTTAACATGTTCACCATCTTAGTACAGCATGTTAGCATGTTAGCATGCTAATGTTTAACATGTTCACCATCTTATTACAGCATCAGCATGTTAGCATGCTAA
>CALSCE010010649.1:8583610-8609056 GCA_943593645.1 Bovichtus variegatus
TAACATGTTCACCATCTTATTACAGCATCAGCATGTTAGCATGCTAACATGCTAATGTTTAACATGTTCACCATCTTAGCACAGCATGTTAGCATGCTAACATTGGCTGAGTAGCAACCCCAAAGTAAAGATACGGTTGCTTATTAGCAAATGCGGCTAATTAGCACCAAACTGAAACACTTATTGCTAATTAGCCACATTTGCTGGAGCTACACTGCTAGCAGGGCTAAATGTCAGCAATAATATAACAAATTCATCTTTGTGTATTAATTTATCCTTCATTAACAGTTTTGTATTGTACAAATCTTTTAATAACATGAAAATATCTTTTTATAGCATGAAAATATTTTGTTATAACGTGAAAAAATCTTGTTAGAATAATAAACTTTTCACAATATGAGGTGATACTGATCCGCTTCTCTTTTTCTGGCATGGCAGCATTACACGTCTGTACTATTGATATGCAAGCTACAGAAAATGCATGGCAACCAATCAAACTCAAATCAAACACACATTCGCATTTTTGTACTGAAGTTGGTGGTAACTGTAGTTACCTATTGGTCGACGTATACGCCGGTATAAACGTTTGATAGGCTAATAGCTGTCTGTTAGATGTCACATGGTCTGTCTAATGTTAGCAGGTAAGAAGTTTTCAGGACTTTACCCACGTCAGGGAGTGAACACGTGATTCAGTTTTAATTCCAGGGGAAGGTCATGTGCACTGCAAAGCAGGGCCGCAACTTACACAAGGTTACCGCACGCCATCGTCATGCATGTCACCGATTGTCTTGCAGAAGTCAGTAAGACATGCAAGGGAAAGGTCTGTCCAATAAATGATTGAGAAAATATGCCGTTATTAAGTGATGAAGGGTGTTAAGAGAGTCCTTTCACTACCAGACACATTCAAGCAAGAGGGGTACAACAGCCCTTTCCAAGTCATGAATCACAGACAAAGCAAACCATTAGAGCCAATCAGGTAATTACCAAGGGGTAGAATAATAAAATGTTCAGCATTGATAGTTTCACAGCAGCATTTTGCAAGAAACAATATCTAGTTTGAAAGCATTTGAAAAATTGGTTTAAAATCCTGAGCATCTCTTTCTTTATAAATTAAACATTCTTCTCTAAGTAGCAATCAAAGCCAAATCTTCTTAGTCATTGTTTATTAAGAGTTTAACAATCCACCACCACCTGTCGTCATATGTGAATTCAAATGTTAGTAAAGTTTGGTGCACTGTACATCCAGCCGAGCCCCGTCCACTTCAAACCAGCGAGAAAAGAAATGACAAAAAAGCACAAATCTCTCGTGAAACAACCAAAACTGCTTTAACGTCAAAAAAATGTTGTGTACATGTTGGACCCCATTGATCATAGTTTGAAGATAATTGAGCTAATAGGGTTTTAAGCCCTTAAAGTAATAGTATAAGATATTATCATGGAAATAATGCATGGCTGCACAAAATATTGTTTTTTTGGGGCGATAGACTGCAATACTGCACTCAGGGAGTTAGTTGGGTTAGTTGAAAGAGAGTATGAATAGAAAACTGCACTTTGATTTAACATTTTTGCCTTAGAATTGAGTCAACTTTTTCCTGGCTTTAAATGTCCTGTTTGTTGCTAACAGTTAGCATTTGCAATGGTAGCCACTGACGGAAAGATCATCACAAACACAAAACCCAAGGAAAGAGATGTCACAGTAGAGAACACACTGCACACAGTTAATTATGCCTTGTGTTATTTAACCACATTGGAACATCTATGGCTGGGACGTGGGCTAGTTAACTGCCATTGTGGTTTTAAAGTGTCAGTGATGTTTGGTTAAATTACATCCAGGGCCTCCACAAGAATTCAAAGGTAAATGTGCACCTCCTCCAACCTCCTTTGCATTTTCAAATGCTGAGAAATCACATGGGGGTCTGATTTGTGTCCTGTTTAGACCGACATACACAGATAACAAACACTGCACTGGCAATTATAATAATTATAATAATCTGATTATGTTGATGGTATGATAATGATGAGAACAGTGTGGACCCGAATGCTTTGCAAAATAAAATATATTCCAGACACGTATGACTTCATGTTGACACAAGAGGAGTGTGGAATAAAGTGTGCTTTAGGGGTTAAATCCTCCAAACTGTTTTCCAGGAAACACACTCATCCTTCAAAAAAAAAAAAAAAAAAAGGTCAACACTATGTGGTTTTAGTGCCTTGATGGGAAATGTGTCTACATTTTAACCCAGGTTATGCTCGTGGTGCTGGGTAAAAAAAATATGTTTTTCTGTGGATACTTGTCCTAATAAACATGTTCATTCAAAGGAGTAGCGACTACACTTCGTTGTATGTTACAGGATAATTTGGATAACTCACGGCGACAGTTTAATTCCCATGATCCTCTGCTTTCGGCAGCAGTGATCTCGCTCTACAGCTGAATGTAAGAGGAGAATCTGGCTCAAGGCCAAGATAAATCACTCAGATCATTGATTACATTTGTGTTTTAAGAGTTCTGTGGAGGTTGGAGGTGTTAAATCCATGACTGGTGATTTTCAGTGTGGCGACTTCCTGTCTGTGCAATGGGTGATGTTTAATTCCCGATGATTTAGCATAAATTTTTGCCAGCCGCGAGATAATCTGTCTAGGGATGCTGCGGCTATCAAAAGAGAACCAAAACAATATGATCGCAGTCAGACAGGAAATCTGGGTCCTCCTGAAGATGTGTGCTGGCAGTTGCCAAGGTAACGGCTTTTTCTGCTTTTCATTAGAGCTCAATGGGTACTGCCCCACTCTCTGTTGGTTTTCTGTATGTGTGCACATGTTAAAGTGTGCAACCAGGTCTGTGTGTGTGTGTGTAAATGTGTGTGTGCGTGTGCTCAGCGTGAAAAGGGAAGCGTATGAGAGCAAATTGAGTTAGTCAGGAAGCAGGCCTGGAGTCTGATTTGATCAGTCTAATGTGTGATCAGTGTGAATGGGAACCTGGCACTCAAAAAGCCTCTGTCGCCATGCAGCTTAGTCTGCTTTGAACAATGTACTGAAGCCCAGAGACACAGACAGGAAAGACACCAAGCTGTCGAGCATTTCCACCGGGGCTTTATGCCTGCAGATGATTTCAGCCAAGGCCTGGTCATTTGTACACAAAACGTTTCACCCCACTTTAAATCTTTCATCAGCCAACAAATCTTACATTTTAAAAGGCGTAATCAAGGAGATTCTGTTGTATGGACATTTACATTAACGTAAAGATGTAAAATACGCCAACAAGACATTTTCTGCTAGTGCTTATATGCAAATCTTTTGAAGCCTAAAAATAGCATTTAAAAATTAAGATTCCAATGCTGACGCTTTGGCAGATAAGTGTCAGCAGCACTGGCATCTGAATTTCACCACAGTGATTATAACTATTATATAAGAAGCAGACTGTAGAACAAGCCATGGACTGCTTCTTATTTTCTGCATGCATTCAGTCCTCTTACCAGCCAGAACATGGCCTACTGTTCAGAACTTCAGATAAATCATTTATCTGAAGAAAAACAATTTATAGTTTGAAGTTAATTAACAAAATATAAAAGTGATATATATTTTATTTTGTTAATTAACTTCAAACCTTGAATTATTCTTTCTCCAGAAACACGTAAAGAAACATCTGGCTTTCCTCCACAGTCAACCATAAACTACAGCAGATGCATCAGGTGGTCTAAGAGGAAGCTAGTTAGCCTAGCTTGAGTGGAAGATGCTACAGTAGTACAACTTGAAAGAGGAAGCTCGTTAGCCTTGCTTGGTAACGTTAGCAGTGATTCCCAGTACTTTTTACTTGTGTTATCTTAGCACCTGTTGAGTCATTGACAGCTCCCACACACTCAGTGTTGTATTCGTTACACATTATAGAAGCTATATTGTTATAGCTGGTGTGAGCTGTCTCTCTTTCATGTTCCAGTTGAAGTGATGACAAATGACCAGACTGTCAATGCTCGCAACAATGAGTAGACCTGTAACTTCAGCTCTATGTACGGTACTCCATAATTCACCAGGTAATATAAGGAGCGGGACTAAACAACGGCTACGTCAGCTAATAACTAACAATACCATCCGGCCATAATCAAATTCATGCCCCCAGGAGAAGATTATTACGGGGCCGCTATCAATGCAAAAAAAATAGATTTCTTCTTTTTGATAAATACAAATGTAATCAAGTAAATACAAAACAAACACCAAGGATGTGTATGCTGATTTCTTAGCAAACATGAATTTTAATTTCAGTTCAATTTAAATGCTTCAAGTATGTGTTCCTGCCGTGCACATAAAATAATTGGCAGGTTGTAAAAATGTGCATCTGATGCCTTCAGGGTGGGGGTTTCTGCCTGTGTGCTGTCATGTAGCATCAATCAACCTGAGAGCGGAAAACATTCTCAAATCGAATGGACACACGGGGAGTGTGTGTGTGTGTGTGTGTGTGTGTGTGTGTGTGTGCGTGTGCCGGGGGGTAATGTACTGATGTTGCAACCAGCAGGTAGCGAGCTGTACTACATGCAAAATGCTTAATATAAAATAAATCAGCAACAGCAGAGAGAGAAATGTCATGTTTATGATGTAACGAGGTGACCCTTGTTTATTACTACAAAGCATTTATCTCTGCTTGGCTCCAGGGGGATCCGCAGCTCAGCTCAGACAGATAAACCCCCCGTGACTTTTGTGTTGCGTTTGCAGTTTGGTCATTCCACCAGCATCCATTAGTTCACAGGCAGCAGTCGTCTCAGAGTGACAGATCCTGCAAATCTGACATGCAAAGCAGTGCTTCCTCCATTCTGCCTCGCCGTGGCGCAGGGCTTTCCCCTCGCCATTCCCATTCACATGCCTGTCATCTGACCCAAAGAGGATTGTGGGAGAGCTTGTCTGCAGACAAGAGGAAGCACCGAGCAGCAGAGAAATGTAAGCGTTTGCTTAATATGTCTTCTATAGAGAAATTACCACCACGTAAGGAAAATTTAAAAATGTAATTTATTTAACTAAAATGACTCCGAAGTTGCAGCTGCAGCTGCAGCAGAAAATATTTGAAGAAACACACAACAACAACCCGAACTTTTCGTATCCATGTTTAAATATGTTTTCATCTGTTACAAAATAACTGTTGTCCTTTGACAAACTACTTTGGAATATTTGTTTCCGTTTTTGTAACAAATAAAAAAAAGATGGGAGAAATCATTTGAAATTGTCCTTCCGTTGATGCCGATTACTGGTAGGACATTTGTATTGGGAGATTCATCTGCATCATCTAAGTGTTAGGGAATTTAGATTGGTGGTAAAAGGGAAATAGAAAGTATTATGAAAATCTCTTAATTACCCACAGGTTATTTATTTTATTCTGTGTAAGTTATGCCTCCTGTAATTGACAAAATGGACAAATATTTACTTAAACTAATGAGAATACATGGTTTAAAAGTAATTACAGAAAAGGGCAGACCAAGTAATTGAAAGAATTAGCTGACTGTTTTGAAACAACAGCTGTGCCATGCAAATGGTAAACTAATAATGTAGGTATGATTGATATGTTCATATACTGTCGGTTTGTATGCATGCGTAAGCATTCGTCTTTTGATATATTGTATAAATGCTTCTTCTTTGTTTGTCTGTCAGCAGATTTATGGAAAAACGACTTTGTAGAAAGGTGTAGCCTGGGCTAAGAAAGAATCACAATGTGGTTAATGCATTATTTTCTCACTTATTAAAACGGCCTGTGCTCTCTTATTGCTCTTCTAGTTAAGATTCTTTCTTTCGTTCACTTTCTTCATTTATAAAAAAAATTATCCATGTTCTTTTTTCTAAAAGTAGTAGATAAAGTTGCTGTGAGTGTTGAGTTTACACCTACAACTGGGAAAATATTGGGGTTATGAACCGAATAATGACTTGATTAATGTGTTAAACTGACAGTAAAGAACACAAAATATGCAGTTTATTTGTCTTATTGCTCTGAAGCGCAGGAGGTAACAGTCTAGCTGTTACCTCCTGTTTCCAGTCTTTATGCCGATTGACCGACAAAACAAAACATTTAACGACATCACCTTGGACTATCAGAAACATTTTTCACTGTTTTTTGACATTTTATGGACCAAACTATCAATTGAGAAAATAATCTGAAGATTAATCAATAATAAAAATTATCGTTATCTGCAGTCCCACTTTATGCTCAGCTAAACCAACCAACAGCCGGCACTAGCTTCATATTTAGCGTACAGACATGAGAGTGGAATCGATCTTCTCATCTTATTCTTGTCAACAAAAGCGAACAATTGTATTTCCATAAAATGGCAAACTCCCAATCTCTTCTTTGGTCACGCAACTCGTCAATTTCGGAGCATTACATGTCTGAGCTTCTACTCCTCTGGCTTTTAAATGTCTGTGTAAGAAGTTCTAAATGTACAGTGATGTAGCACCAAAACAAAAAGTCATAAAAGCACAAATTCAGCCAGTAACGCTCTATCCCTGAGCTGTATTCCCATATCCAGCAGCATGGTTTAAGCTCCCAGGTATGCACAAACTTTAACTCAACGCACCACTAAGTATCAACACTCTCTTTCTTCCCAGCAGGACGGTGTCACACATACACCGGCTATAAAGTGGAATGACAGAGCCGGCTATAAAAAGCATATGAGTCAGCTGCAGAGTGAGATCCCAGTTAGAAGCTGAATGGCACAGATCATTGCCACTCACACAAATCACGGGAGGACAGGAAGTGGCTCTCATACTACCTGGGCTATTTTCTTTGTTTGATGAATCTTTGTTGTTGCACCGTAATATCCTGAGTTTGCAAAATATTCATTCCTGATACTGAGAGAAAATCAAATATTTTAGGGATCAAGATGGGGGTCACTTGGTCTATTTCATAAGCATTTTCCTGCACACACAACATGAAAGAAACACTGACAAAATGTTGTTGACAGGACTTTGATGCACTCACAACTCAAATCTCAGTGCCGCCTCGGGTCACTGACGCAACCCTTGGATAATCCGGCAGGACAGGGAGGCATACGGGTGTCTGTCTTCCTGCATTGATGTCCGCACTTATTACATCCCATTCCCCGGTGATGTAACGTTTCCAGGCGCCGTATGTGCGCTTCTGGAAAATGACACTCCGAGGCACAGTGTTTTCATCAAATTACACGGTTTGCAATCTCAGTGCAACCCCTGTTTGTACGTTCACTGTGTCATATTCTACCAAGCAGTGCTCTCTGGAAGAAACAGGGACTAAACGTTTGACAGAGTCTCAACATGTTTTTTGTGTCTTTTCTGAATAACATTCTGGCAAGCAATGGCCTGAGGGTTAGAAAGTGGAAGGGGGACTCAGTCCGAGCTAGTTGTTGCTGAGATGAATGACACCTCTGACACAAGCAGGCTGACTGACACTCCACACAGTGCAAAATGATCACAAAACAGCCCTATAGATCAGATGGCATTTGCAGATTTCTTAGCAAGACGCGGGCAGAAAAACACTTTTTTTTTCTCCGGGTTTTTTTCTTGTAAATTTGTGATTTTTGACCTCAGAGAATTTCTTTTTTTTTTCTCTCAGAAATGTATGACTTCATAATCTCTGAGAATATTCAAGTTTTTTTTGATAAATGTACCACTATTCAATTCAATTCAACTTTAATCTCCAAATAAATTTTTTTTGGAATATTACCCGCTTCTCCGGCTCTGCAATTTTGTTTACAACTACAGCAAACCTACAAAGGTCCTAATACGCCATTGTACAATCTGGAAAACATCAACGTAAATATGTGGAAATTCACAAATCTATTTTTTTTTTTGGATTGAGACACATTTATGCCTTCGTACACACAAGGGATTTCTAGGAAATGATGTAACATGTAATCCAGGGTGATTCCCTGATTGTAAAGTCCTTTGGGACAAACTTGTGAGTTAGGGCGATATAAATAAACTTCAGTTGCTTAACCTATGCAAGTGAGCATGTTAGTGCGCTGCACATGTTAAACTAGAAAGCCCTTAGAGAGCTCGTGCCTCTGCCAGAGTTGCACAATTCTCTAAATTTATTATGTTATTTGTTATGAAAAATATTCAACAGTCTCAAAAATGTCAAAAGAGCTGACTACAAAGAGAAGTAGTGTGTCACAGAATATGCAATATATGTATATATAAACTGTGTATATATATATATATACACACAGTATCGTGATGAAACTTTACACCCCTGTTATTCAAGCCATAACAATCTCATTTTAGCCTATTTAGAGCCTAAACCTAAACCTATTTTTGTGTTTCATAAAATGGAACAGTATCTGTGATTCTAACAAAATAGAAAATGCTTATTTTTCACAAACGGCCAAATAGTTGCAGTGTGCAACGCAAAAAAAATGTTTTGTTGTTTCAAGTCTCAGGTTTCTCGCACTAATCAGAACTACATTCGCTGTGCACATGGCTATAAATAAATCTTCACAATACAAACAGAAACACAAAATGAGAGCCATGTCAATTTCTCAGAAGCAAACACGTCTGAAAGAACAATGTTTAAAAAGGTGAAAACAGTAAACAGAGGCCTTGATTAGTGATCTATCAATGGTATTGACAGGCTTCACAGCTGGAGCTGCTGTTACACAATGTTTCAGCTTCTTTAAGTGATGCATGAGGCCACACTGAGACTAGCCGGGACAGCCCCATACAATATTTGTGTTGAAGATTCAAAGTATACCTGCAATTTCATAGGTATTATGATTAAATATGACTTTTTTTTTCAGAACAATTCAAATAGATTCTTTTGAATATTCTTTGTCATCTATTTATGCGTTATACAGCTTTAGTCATAAAGCTTTGGTTCGTCCTTAAAATCGTAACGATCTGACCGCACCAGATCTACACACAACGTGAAGATGCTCATTGTAAGCTTGTGACGTTGGTTAGTGATCCATCAATGGTATTGACAGGCCACCGGAGGCTTCCAGAAACCTTGAACCCTTTAACTGGAAATGCCCTGTCGAGGACACTGTATTATGGAACGTCTGAGCATGGATCCACCCATCAGGACATGAAGACAAAGATGGCATTCATTTCCCTGAAACATGTTTTGTAGATCAGTTCTGAGAAAACATGTTCATGAATGTGTATGGCAGGATTTGTTTTCAGCCTGGTTTAGCACGCAGGCGCAGCAATGAAGCGCTTAGTTTACAAAACAGGTAAGAATTGTCTTCCCGCTGATGTAAAAATCGCATCTGCTGTGGGAAATAAAGGCAATCTCGATAGATGCAAGGTTGTTTCCCAGGTTTGGTTTCATGTCTAATAGATAAAGCTGTGCTCTGGTCGCAGGATTCCTGTTGGCACAGCTCCAGCTCTGCAGCTCTCTTCTCCAAAGGTTTAAAGAATTAATTTTCAGCTGGATCACAGCTCGGGGAGGCTGCTGAATAGGTCAGGGTGGCTCTGCTTTCTCTATCGATGCAGAGCCTGCTGACTGCAGGAGGCTCGACCTGAGCCCAGGACATATTGACTGAAGCGGCCCCCCTGAGATGTCACTCCACGATAAACACAGATAGTTAACTGCTGAGTGGGGGCTTTGACACACAGGAACCAAAACAAACTGGACTGAACCTAAACTGTACTATCATCAGCACAAATTCAGCCTCAACTCAACATCGTTGTGTGTAAATAGTTTGAGGTCGATAGATAATAGATAATAATGGTACAAATAATAATAATTTGTGAGAACCAGTTATTATGTTCTGCAACAACATAGGGTTGGACCAAATAGTTTACATTTTTACTAAAGCAATAACTGGTTGCACAGATTGTGTGTTTAACACTAGCAAGTGTGCTTGACAGAGAGAGAGAGAGAGAGAGAGAGAGAGAGAGAGAGAGAGAGAGAGAGAGAGTGTGTGTGTGTGATGCCGAGTTAGTAATTATGATTTTATTAAACTGCCGATCTGCGACCACCGCCTGCAAATCATCTCCCTTCAGCCAACAGTACCGTGCCGAGCGATAGCCAGTGTGTGGTCGGTCAGTTGAGGGGGAGCGAGTGTGTGCGTGTGTGTGTGCAGTGAGTATGAAGTCAGCAGTAACGTAGCCGTGCAGTGTGTGTACAGTTTATTTGTCATGAATAAACGCTTCAGCTCTTCAAGACCACCTGCTGATAAAAGTGAAGGGGCTCTGGTTAGCCCCAAAGCTAACAGCGACAACAACGGCTCAGGCTTAAGGTGTGCTGACCTTTAAGGTGGTGGACTAGCTATTCTCTAGTGACAAGACCCCCCTCCACCCCCCCAGGGAAAGTTGATTTTACGAAAGAATGAATCAGTGAATTAAAATTGAGGATTTTCTACCAAGAGTGATGACTTCATAAAATATGATGTCAATCATTCAAAGCTTTATTTTCGAGAAAAAAAAAAAAAGACAGCCCTACAACGAGATAGAAAATAATACTATTCCTTGAATAATGTATCATAACTATTAACTATAGCTTTAAAATACATGTAGCGGAGTAATGTTTCCCACTGAAATGTAGAAGTATAAAGCAGCATGACATTTAAATACTTACGTTCAAATACCTTAAAGTTGTACTTAAGTCCAGTACTTGAGTAAATGTACGCACAACATGGATATGCACATTCTTATCTTGACCCTCGACGACTCGGTGTCTTGAGAAAATAACATATGAGGGGAACGACGTCACTCCTGATCACTTTTCAAGGTAAATACTGTAAATGACGATCATCATCGGCTTTGATGACAGTGAGGGAATGAGGAGGAAGGATCGGCCTGAGGGGGGAGGGCGATCAGCATATAGATTTATCAGCCTTGGAGGGGAGAGAAAATGTGAAAGATCACTGTGTGAGTGATGGAGGGCAGATAACTGTGGTCCAGATCCTTATGTAACACTGTCAGTGTGGACATTCATCTGCCACTGCCTAGGAAAGAGCGAGGCTGTCGTCATCATTGAAATCAGGAAACAGGAAGTATACAACAGTGTTTGTTTCCCAAGAAAAGCGAAGACACCTGTAGCGCACACAGCTAACCCCAGACACAGTTTAGTGAAAGAAATAAGTGGAAATTGTGCCCATAATTCATGCACGGTAGGTTTGGAATACAACATGCTCTGTAGCACTCACTGGTATTATACTTCAGAAATGTTAATAAAAGCTATCCAGGAATGTATCATTAATATACAAGGACAAAATGAGAGTCAAACAGCCAAGAGGCCTCCAATTCCGCCCACAAGCTCCTGCAATGATGAGGAGCTCCTTCTCCTGCCGTCTCCGCAGTCAACATCACAGCCTTGTGCCTGCAAAAGAACTTTCTAATATCTCTGGGACATATTCTGGCCGTCTCTGAGTTTGGAAGAGAATCTATTAGAATTAAAGGACTGAGCGTCCCCATTTAACGTCTCCTGTTGGGCTGAACACTGTTGCAGAGAAGGACTAGGGGGCTCTCCTCAAACTGTGCAGAGCGGCTCTCAACTCAGGTGGCCACTTGGCAGATCAGATGTGAGGATTTGGAGGACAGGTCGCCCAGGAGCAACATCAAGACTGTGGGTGTGCCAGGCTGCTCTGATAATAGTTTCACATCTCTTCTCTATTTACGCTAAATGGAGGGGCTGTCTCAGGCAGACCATAGAAGCCAGTCGCCAGACGAACCTCCACACCCTCACTCTCCACCTTAAAGGGTACACTCATTTATTTGATTTGATAGGGACAATGCAATTTAACATAGTTGCAATACAGAGCATGAAATTGATGTGCTGCACAGAGTTTAAAGTTGCTGTAAATCTTCAACTCTCGTCCCTGGTTGTGCTTTTACATGTACAGTGTAATCAAAATATGCAGCTGTCAGTATGAGATGGTCCCATTTCCCCAGTTGGGAAGTCGTTCTGCCGACTTCTGTGTGTTTATGAGCTTTAATTCGTGATGTAGAAACAGCATGGACGCTACAAAGAAGTTCTGTTCTGTGTTTTACTGCTCAGAGCGTTTAAACAACAAGATGATAGCTGATTCCGAGTTGTTGTTCTGATTCCGATTTATACCGACACCACGTGAATGCAGTACAAATGCACTTTCTCGCGGTATTGATGAAAGCGAAAAAAACAAAGGTAGTGTATCGGACCCTTCTACCAAGTTCCATGAAAATTGGGCCGGTGGCTTTTCCTGAATCCTGCTGACAGACAAACAAAAAGACAAACAAACCGAGCCAAAAACATAACCTCCGTGGCGGAGGTAATTAGCTGAAAATGAGTCCTTGCTTTTAGCCAGCACTTAGCGTTTGTTGTTAAATATTTTATAAGTGGAATTCATTTGATTTCAGTTGGTAATAAGTTGACAGCCCTTTATAGAGAAAGCTGATTGTGTGCTTGTCTTTGGATATATCTGGAGAGAGGCTCTGGGGCTAAACTGTTAATACATTTGGAAACCAATTTGAGAAAACAAAAATGAGTAAAGCTCTCAAAGATTAGCACATTTTGTCTTTTTAGTATGTGACAGTGATTTTAAATGTTCAAGTGAGCCCTGTTTTTCTAATGGGAAAGACATAAAAACTGATTCAATAAAAGGATGATTATGAAAATATTTAGAAACAGACTAACAAATAGGAATTGTTTACAATAATGCTCTGCTTGGACAAGAGGAAAGATTAAAAATGACCACAGTACTATTTTGCACCCAGACGTCACTCTGCTGTGCATCCATTACAGAAGGGCAATTAACAACTAAAAATGACTGAGCATCAAATCACAAAACTACACTTTGAAAAATCTAAATCTGAAATATTATGTCCATTTCTTTAAATAGCCAGAGCCACAGGGGGACAGTAACGCTCAGGGACATGGAAATAGGAAGCAATGCGCAGGTTAATTTGAACTAATGGTCTGCCAAGTTTAGCTACTTGTTTGTCTAGGTAAATAAAGTCTACCTCCAAAAACACCTTCCAAACCTATTCAAAGTCTCTGCCAAGGTGATGGATAGAAACAAAGTTAACACGGTGACAACGGCCAAAATGCTGGATAAATACAGCAACATTTCATAGAGAAGCTGATTCATTGCAATAGAATCGCCACGATCACTTCCATTTGGTGAACTTTGACATGCGAATTCTCTCCGCTAACCAATAACAAACTGTCCTGACAGCACTGACCTCTGAGGGAAAGGAGAGTTCAAACTGGAGGAAGCCATCGTAGCTCATTAGCTGTGTTGCACCATTCACATTTGTTTAACCTCCTCTGAGTGTAGCCTAACATGCTCCCAAAAAGGAGCATGGTTTGCAGACAGTTACTTCTAGAAGACAGGAGAACTTTGTAAACGTATTGACCAATGAGCAATTAAGCTACCTTACTAAGTGACAGTTAGCAAGCTAGCTAGCTCAGAGAGCATTTTCTCCCTTCAATAACTCTTTATTGAATAACATTATCCTGAGAACAAAAGGAAAGGGGAGTTGAGGGCACAATAAAGGTGAATAGAAAGAAACTTTAAAAGACAGTGTGACTGACTAGCATGTTCCTGGCTTGCTAGCGTGTTAGCCATTAGCTTGCCAGCTACAGTAGTTAGCCCTGCGAGTATTCCTTACGTCACAAGCCATGTGGATTAATTTAGCCACGTTCTGATGTGAGTGGATCGTAATTTTAAGACTATAGTTTGTTAGTTTGTTGACTTTTCTCCCCTATGCCTATTTCTTGTTGTTATTTTTTTGTTTTACTCTCATTGATGATGTAAGATGATGTAAATTATGGCTGGGCAGTATGGAGAAAATCAAATATCATAATATTTTATTTATTTTTACTTTATTGCTACAATATTGTAGGGTTGACCATTGGTACTTTCACAAAAAATTTGCACACTGAGATTGTTGATAATTAAGAAATGTGGATATAATGACAAAGTGGGTAAAGGGAAATCATAGAACAGCTAGAACATTCTGGTAAGTTCAGAAAGTTACATCACTCCAATATAATGCAGCCTTTAAACCCAGGAAAATAAGACAGTTATGCCATATTACCATATCCAAAATCTAAGACACTATTAAGTCTAATATCACGATATCGATAGAATATCGATATATGTAATGTAAATCAGCAGCATTTTAATACACTGAAAAATGTATACATTCCTATAAATCTTACGCTGGCAGTGTAGTGGATACTTTACATCAACTTACTGCATTATACAGAAGTGTACATCACGCATTGAACAATTTAATGGATAGCAATGTTGCGCAAACTGTCACATTGCGCTTTTATAAACAAAACTCATGTCCAGTGACTGACAATTCATTTATCGGGACAAACATCATCCTCAATCATCCTAATGGGCCACACAGAGCTTAACAGGGATTCTAACCTTTTACCTAGTCCACTGAATACATGCAGACCTGGTTTGAAAAAGCTTTTAAAAAAGGTCCCATGAAGAGAGAGGTACCTTACTGGGGAATAAGAGGAAGTCAGATAATCCCATTAGTGCCAAGTGGTGGGGGAATTTAGATGTGATCATGTGAAGGCAGCCCACAGGATATCTGAGTTACTTAGTCATCGCTTTTCATATCTGACACCACCAGCTATGGACAATGCTGCCCCGTGAACAAGGACACAAACCTCCACATTGCTCCTCGTTTTCGACATTAGTTAAATCGTAAAATTCATCCAAATTGCACACAGCGGCTGGGATATGCATTCAGGCTTATATCTGTCTCTGTAAAAAATAATCCATTCAAATACCTATGCAGACAATAGGACTGTTAGACTAATTGATGTCATGCCCATAAATGCATGAAGGTATTAGTCTGACCCTTAGGTGTTTCACAGGGGAAAAAACATCCTGCTTGCAACATCTTCATTTTCTCACAATTATGAAGCCAAAGTAATGAATGTTTTTACTATAATTACATTTTGGTTGTTCTATTATTACTCAGGAGAACAGCTTGGCAACTAAATGCAATGTATCTCCTGGGAGGATATTTTAAGAATGTAATTTTAACAAATCTGTGTTTGTGTTTTCCTTCAAGCAAAATACACTTTTTAAAATGTCACACAATAAAATGCAAAAAGAAGGGGAAAAGGGATAATCCACAAATTTTACACACAAAGAAATGTTTACTTGTTGTGGTAAGTTTGGAGCAGTTGTATAATGTCCTTCGCGGCTTTGAAGGGAGCTTTTTAAAGTCTGAGAAAAATATGGACCCTGATGATATTATCAAGTCAAGTCGACCTGACCCTGATGAGACTTCATATTTGTAAGAGAAAGCCCGCATTATGAGAGTGAAGTTTGAAAGATGTGGCCATTTCCCAGGCAGGGAACAATGCAAATGTAGTTTTCGCCCTCTGCTGCTTCAATTTTGGCAACGCAAAATCTCTGTAGTGCCCCTTTAAAATGTACAGTCATTTCCTTTCATTTGTGAAATATATAAATGAAATGTATATAACTTTGGCTAAATATAGGCCTGTAAATTGTTTCAAATTAAAAATGATCCCAAAGATGCTGGTAAGCTTTTCTACTGTGTTATAACAAGAGTCTAAAGCAGGGGTTCTCAAACTTTTTCAGACCAAGGACCACTTAACCAATAAAAAAACACTCACGGACCACCTAACTCCCCAAATATCCAAAAACAATAGGCCTGCTTACCACTCCAACAGTATATTACAGGCTAATATTGAGTTTATGTGACCTTCTCTACATCACTTGTTCACACATTAAATCAACAATACAAATACAGCTACGGATTCTACAAGCATTTCATTCATATGCGATCTAAACGGTAAATGCTGATAGATTTTACACATCATATGAAACATAGATTACATTTATTACTGAGTTTATGTCCAAGCGAACAGAGCCGCAACTTACTTATGAAAATTAAAGTTTTTTTCACATCCAAGCTTTTTTCATGAAAATATTTCATGAAATATTTTTTCACATCCAAGCTTTTTTCATGAAAATTAAGTTTTTTTTCATATCTAAGCTTTTTCCGTGAAAATTAAGTTTTTTTTCACATCCAAGCTTTTTTCATAAAAATTAAGGTTTTTTTTAAATAATTTTTTTTTTTTCTTATCCAAGCTTTTTTCATGAAAATTATGTTTTTTTTTTACTAAAAGCTTTTTCTGTGAAAATTAAGGTTTTTTTCACATTCAAACTTTTTTCAAGAAAATTGTTTTTTTTCACATCAAAGCTTTTTTCATGAAAATTAAGTTTTTTTTACATTCAATTTTGGTTTTTTTCACATCCAAGCTTTTTTCATAAAAAATTATTATTATTTTTTTTTTTTTACTGAAAGTTTTTTCCGTGAAAATTAAGTATTGTGACATTCAAGCTTTTTTCATGAAAATTAAGGTTTTTTTCTCATCCAAGCTTTCTTCAAGAAAATGTTTTTTTTTTTTTTTTTGACATTCAAGTTTTTTTCAAGAACATTTTGTTTTTTTTTCTCATCCAAGCTTTTTTCATGAAAATTAAGTTGTTGTTTTGTTTTTTTTTACTGAAAGTTTTTTTCCATGAAAATTAAGTATTGTGACATTCAAGCTTTTTCCGTGAAAATTAAGGTTTTTTTCACATCCAAGATTTTTTCAGGAAAAAATTTTGTATTTTTTCATATTCATGCTTTTTTCAAGAATTTTTTTTTTTTTTTTTCACATCCAAGCTTTTTTCATAAAAATTAAGGGTTTTTTTAAATAATTTTTTTTTCTTATCCAAGCTTTTTTCATGAAAATGATGTTGTTTTTTTTACTAAAAGCTTTTTCTGTGAAAATTAAGGTTTTTTTCACATTCAAACTTTTTCATGAAAATTAAGTTTTTTTTTTTACATTCAATTTTGTATTTTTTCACATCCAAGCTTTTTTCATAAAAATTTAGTTTTTTTTTTTAAATAAATTTTTTTTCCATGCAAACTAATTTTCTTTCACATCCAAGCTTTTTTCATGAAAAATTAAGTTTTTTTTTAAATAAATTGTTTTTCCATGAAAATTATGTTTTTTTTCTCATCCAAGCTTTTTTCATGAAAATTAAGTTTTTTTTGACATTCAAGCTTTTTTCACAAAAATTATGTGATTTGACCACGCAGATCATTTATGGCGTAAGATTGTAAAACGAACCCACGTAGCTACGTAGCTATGCTACATCTATGTTACACTCTATACTAGTCATTTTCAAACAGTTTGAGAAACACTTTTAAACTTATAATATATTAATTTAAAATGTGACATCTTACCAATATACACACGGAGCACTAGGGGTCACTCACGGACCACCAGTGGTCCGCGGACCATTCTTTGAGAAAGACTGGTCTAAAGCCACGCTAGCAGCTCGTGAGGCTGTACTTAGACAACAGTGTTTTAGCTGAATGCTAATGTCTGCATGCTAACATGCTCACGATGAAGATGCTCTTTAGCATGTACAATGTTTACCATGTTCACCATCTGAGTTTAAAGTGCTAGCTAACATTTGCTAATTAGCACTTAACATAAAGTACAGCTGAGGCTGATGGGAATGCCATTAGTTTCATAAATGGAATCAATCCGCTACAGAGAGACAGTGTAACTCTAATTACAATCTTCACCTATGATTGACAACATTACTGTATGCCAGAGAAATTACTTCACATGTCTCCCATAATGGAAATGCCACAGAGGTTAAATGAGGCCTATTAATTGGGTAACCCACTTTATCCCCCTTTTCTCCCTCCCTCCTCCGGCCCTGCTGTTATCTCATGTGATCTGATCTGCTCTCCGCTTCACAGTTAAAACAATATGGAAGTGCTGCCGTGCACTGCAGCAGCTACCTCCTCCCCTCTCTCCTCCCTGCCTCATTAGCATGCTGCTCAGGGATCTGCCCATTCATAAAAGGGCTGTCGTGGAGTGGGCCGGGCTTCTTGAAGGGACAAAACCCTCTCCAAGGTCAGCATTCACAACCACCGCAAGAAGACACAATGGCGGAAATCACACGTGAGCGCTTCCGTGTACAACCTGGACGGGTGAACAATGCAATGCAACAATCTGTCGTTCATTAATGCACACCAGGCTCTGTGAGACTGGGGCAGACACACAGTATCGGCTAATATGAATAATGAATAAAAGGCTGACAAAGGCAGCAATTTAAAAAAGCATGGGTGATGATCACAGGATACACGTGCAGATGAGATAAACCACATTCATACTGTAAGATAACATAGACTTGGGGATGAGAGAGTCTGTGTATCTATGTCTTATTGTCAAGTAGGACGTACTGTGGGATGAGCGAGGGAGCAAATCAAAGCTACAATTGTACCCGTATGTGAGCCACTTCCACTCTAGGAACCTTCATAATCACTTCATGTATACACACAAAACACTGGAATACAAAGAATACAACTACACTGATACATAACTGATGGATCTACATGGTGATATTGGCCCTTCACATGAAAGGGTATCAGGGACTGTCCCTCTGATAGATCTGTTTGACTGATTGCATATTTAGAGTTTACAGTTTAGTTCTGGCCAATGAGCTATGGACTGTCTATGAAAACTTCATACTGATTTTAGTACAGCATGTTCACCAGATATACATAGATTTAATTAAATTTTCACTCCGTGTGGTCATTTTTTTAAATTTTAAATTTTTTACATTTTTTAAATTTTCTTACATTTCAGGCTAAACCATTATTCAATTAAATTGTGAAACGACAAAGAGTCTACAGCCTTCCTAGAGGCTCTGTGAGGCTGCACTTAGGTACAGCAATGATTTTAGCTAAATGCTAATATCTGTGAAAATGCTAACATGCAGATGTTTAGCCGATAGTTTACCATGTTCACCGTCTTAGTTTAGCGTGTTAGCATGCTAAGATGAGCTAATTAGCGGTAAACACAAAGTACAGCTGAGGCTGATGGAAACGTCATTTGTCGTGCAACTTCAACCCTTTCACAGTGTGTTTTCAGTTCATGACAGTTAATTATAACATTTTGGTTGCCTAAAAATGTCTTGTTGATTGTTCGGTTGTACTTAGCTCCACCCTCTCGTATCAGTGCTGGTTCCAAAAAGCCAAGATGTTGACGGCCTAAAACCAATCTTGAGGCTTCGAAACCGAAGTCCACAAACCAATGGGTGACATCATGGTGACTACGTCCACATCTTATATACAGTCTATGGTATTTGGTCATAAACCAAAGTATTGGGCAAGTTAAGTTCTTACAATTCATCCTGAGGGAGACATGCATATCTTTACTAAGTGCCATGGCAATACATTCGGTCTTTGTTTAAATATTTCAGTCTACTAGCTATAAATGACAAACTTTTCAAAGTGACTGAAGTTTCACATTTTGATGGGATTTCGTTAAAAGGACAGATTTGTTCATTCAAAAATAAATGTGGAGCTAAAGCCTTTCCCAAACCCTATAAAAGGGAAATGCATTACCTCCCATGCTCCATCTTTGTTTAGATTTTGTCCTTGTTGTTACACATCATTTACTGCTGAAGTGCATAACTGTCTATATTGTAGATCGCCAGATAATAGATGAAGGGAGTGCAACTTTAACACTGGTCTACCTAAACTATTACATTATTATTACAGGTCATTTTAGCAGACGCTCTTATCCAGAGCGACTTACAGTGAACTAACTACAGGGACAGTCCACCTAGAGCAACTCGGGGCTAAGTGCCTTGCTCAGGTGCTCAAAGGCAGCCTGGTATTGAACTCACAACCTTCCGGTGATCTATTTGAAAGCCTGACCACTAGACTACCACCAACCCTATATACAGTATTAACTGTATATAGCACACACACACACACGCACACAGGAGCTGCCCACTATCAAATGAAGGACAAGTGAACACGGAGGGCTTGGTACGGATCAATAGGGATCAACCTCTTGGTATTGCTGCCACCCGTCCCTCCGCTTCAAAAAGAGCTCAGATCAATGCAGATGTGTGCAGTTCACAAGGATCTAAAGAGGGAGGACGCTGTCCTCCTTTCCACTTGCACACAACACCGGCTAAGATTAGACATTCAATTGGACCTGGAGGGTGGGAGGAGACGGATTTGTGCACAGACTCATCAGTGATTGTGTTTTTGAAAATATAGCAATGGTAGTAACTGCAGAGTAGTTAGTTAGTAGTGGTGGCAGAAGTCACAGAGGGTCAAAGGGGGAGAAGTAATAACAGAGTATTAAGCAGAGTTGTTCAGCTCCAGAGACTCAATGATTACTTGGCCGGGTGCTGGGAGTTCTGTCTGTATAAATTCACACAGGTTTCACAAATGAGAGGAATTACCTGCACTCATTTCAAAAGCAGAAATGGGGGATTTTTAATCCTTTTTTAATGGTCTAACAGCACAGCACACGCAGTGAAATTTAGACTCGGGATTTAACCCATCCAAGTATTAGGAGCAGTGGCAGCTATAATATGAGCAGTGTGGGGGTGTGGTGCCTTGCTCAAAGACACCTCTGCAGTGCCCTGTACTTGGTGCATTAGGGAATTGAACCGCCGATATTCTGGTTTTCAAGCCAAGTCCCTTCAGACTGAGCTGCTGCTGCCATTTCTCAAATGATTTTCAGTCCGGGTTAGTGAAAAAAAACCTCAAACTCATCGTATCTGGTGGGAAACTTCTGTGCTACATCCCCACCAGGGCCAGATTAACCCTCTAATGGGGCTATAGGGAGAAAAGGAGCTGTGGGCTCTTATTGAGTCTCTCACACTCTCTGTGCATTGTATTAGTTAGTTAATTGAAGGACTGTAGCGAAAAGTTCAAATTCTAAATGAACATTTGAATGTTGCACTGGTTCCAGCTTCTTAAAGGCCCTGGAAACTTGGCATCAAGTCCTCACTATTTCTCTTTAACATTAAATATTCATGACTAAATAGGCAACAAACAAAGGTATTATTAATTAAAAGTTTAACAGTCGAAAACACATCATCTACCTCACACACCAACCCTTATCAGATTCTGGTTCAAGTGTTGCTAAATCCTGATTAGTGTCACCTTTTATAACGTATCCATGCCCAATTCAAACCATTATGAAGAGCACAGAGATAAACACTCTCATGGGGGAATTTGTTTTCAGGGAAATGTGAATATATTCATTCATTTTTCTTAAGATTTTATAATAGCAAATTAAATATCAACGACAACAATAGCGACACGACTCTGGCATGATTTAAGAGGGCAATGTGTGGTTTGTTTACAGATAAAAGTGAAAGGAAATGTGTGCCAGTATTACACTGTCTCGGAGAAAGATCAGTGACTAGAACGGTGTATTGAAGGCAGCAATGTACCAGTCAGGCACAACAAACAAGTCATTTAAAAAAAAGTTGTTTTGAGTTTACCTGTAGTGTACCTGCATTGAAAGTGATACACCTGTGTGCTCAAATATGCTTCAAGTGGATAGATGATAATAACTATTATACTGCAGACTTTTGGGGAAACAGGTAGGAAAGCCTACATTCAATGATGTGATTGCAGTGCTGGGACCCAGGCCTTTGTTAGCGAACAGCTGTTGTACTGCCAACAAGCGGTTTGTTTTTGATACGTTGTCTCCTGTGAAACTAGCAAGTCTGACATTTTAGGTCACACTCAGGATAAACAAAATAAATGCTGAGAACAAGTGCATCAGCCCGGGTTTAAATGTTTCGAGCCCGGCCCCGCTGTCAATGTGAATGGTGGGGTTTTTCACAGAGTCAGATGATGGAGAATCCCATTGTGAGGAGCAGCACACCGGCCGTGTCCACTGTGGGATGTTTCACCTCAGGCTACAGGAATCAAAGCACCACCTGCGGACAACAGGAGTCCCTCCTGCACAACAAACGCTACTCTCCATGTCAAATATCATCACTTGAAATGTCAGAGATCTTCCTCTCGCTTTGGTTCTACCTGCCTCCACTGTTCCCCTGCACGTTGAACCGAGACAATGAGGCAGGGATGTATTTAATGTTTTCACAGTCAGCGTGCGCTATAATCTTGGCTTATTTACACAGATTGCATATACGTCTGTCTGAGCCGACACACAACATGAGCTGCTCGGCTTCCCCAAGGCAGGTAGCCATTAATTAAACAAGAGCTCCACATAAACGCTTGAGTCACGGCGCTCTTCCCGTAGCGCTGCCGACCCCACATACAGGACAAGCCTATAATCAAGACGGTGATAGAGAGGGGTCATTGTTAAAGAAATTAGCAGCTTGGCTAAATGATGTTTTCTCTCTTGAGTGCCAAGAGGTGAGCTCAGAGAGCGGGGAAACAGTCTGAGACTGGCGGAGGATGAAACATGAAATCATGTGTTGTGGCTTCAGTTCAGCAAAGAAGAAGAAAGAATGTCACACGTGGAGGCTTCAGTGGGAGCATTCCTCAATGGCTGATACCCGCTGGAAAGGCAATTTCTTCAAAAGAAAAGCTGCATTCGCCGGTTGCCTTTACCATCGGCTTTTCTTTTCACGTGAAGCATGAATGCGTATTCCAAAGCAACTGACCAACCTTGAAGTAAAACTCTGAAGAGGCTAAGGTCAGGCTTTACCAACTCAACATTAGCAAAGGCCTCGGTATGCTTGTGTTGTTTAAAACTATTGGACATGGGATATAAAGCGTCCAGCAATAAGGATTTATGAGAAATGTCTGAACTAGGGCCACAACTAATGACTTTTCATTATCTGTTATCGATTTATCTGGTTAATCATTTCTCCATTAATAGTTTAGTCCATGAAATATTAAAAGAATGTTTGAAAAGAAAGTGCCCCTGACAAGTTCCCAAAGCCCAAGGTGATGTCTTCTACTGTATTGTTCTTGGACCAAAAGCCTTTTTGACTGATTTCGCTTGAAAAATGACTGAAACGATCAATTATCAAAACAGTAGCCAACACTTTCTCGGTCAGCACGGTGTTAAAATGTGATATAAAATGATTCATGTTTGAGCACAAGATAGGTGAAAGTGTAGCGTTCTCCAGCTCCTCTGTGTACACAAAGAGTGTCTATAAAAGTAAGAACGGGAGCTCTGAAACCATACGAATGCTGGAATTATCTTTTATAAAAAGGCTGTGTTGTCTTTTCCAGGATTAAGACATCCAACAGGAACTGAATCTAAAAGAAAGTGAATCATTGTTTGATGAATACAATACACACACACACACAAAAGGGATTCAGTTGTTGTGTTTTCTTGCTCTAAATGTAAGCTAGCCTTACAAACTAGGCCCAGCTCACATGCATGTGGCTCTTTCGACATGCATTGGGTCTGTATAAGCAGGCAGATGGCCTTAATAGATTTGCGTTTTGACGCCTATGCGTGTGTTTCTGCCATCGGTTAGGTGAATGGAGACCATCTGGGATTGGCCAGGGCTTCTGTGAATGGAGCTGGGGAGCGCCATTCAGCACCGCGGACAGCTCCTCGCTCTCCGCGGTGCTGAATGCAGCTTTTTAGGGCTCAGCGTGCTCACAGCGGCCGCAGCGAGGCAGCAGCAGCGGCTCTGCTGGCCGGGGCCCTCGGTGTTTCCCAGGCACCCATTACAGCCCACTCTGACCCACCTCCGTGTGTTACAAGCTGGTAAACAGCGAGCCCGGGCCTAGCCGACACACAAGAGGCCTATACGCGCGGGCCTGTTAATGAGCAAACACAAGTCGAAGCGAAGAAAGCCTTCCGCCACATTAGGCAGGGAAACCACCTCTTGACTTTAATGAAACGCTCTCGATATGGAGTGGGCGGCCATGATGAACACCTGGCGGACTGCGACAGCACACATCGGACACACGGGCTCCCACAGTTGTTTGCATATGCCAACAGCCTCCTTCCTGCTCATTAAATTGTTGTAAACGCTCGGCTGTAAAAGCTCGAGCATTAGTGCAGTTCTAACAAGCCTATCTGGACTATCGATGGCTGATCAGGCGGATTATGTGCTGGAGGCGGTGTTCAATGTCAAAGACCAGCGCGTGGAGTAACAGGGGAGGTAGAAAAATGGCTCTGGATGGTGGAAAAAACACTAGCAGGGCCTCCATCTGCACATTAGCATGGGGCCTAAACACAATGAGGAGATGAATGAACATGAGGCCCGGAGCCGGGAGTCTCCTTGAATCTGTCATCCGTCTCCATGGCGACAGGAGGAGGAGGACCAAAACTGGCATCTATCCGGGCCCAAATCAACAGATGGTCACCACATCAACCCCCCCCCCCCCCCTTCACACACCCCCCACCCGCCCCCTTCCCTTTTGCAGCCTACCTTGCACTGCTCCATGCACGTCCTCACGGAATATGCCCCCGGCTCATATTTCTGAGTCAGGAGCTCAAAGTCCTCGTATTTCTCCTGGGCGTGCTGGTCGTAGCGCTGGTACGCCTGGACGCACAGGCTGCATCTGGTCGTGTCGCCATCGCCGAGCACGTCGAGGCTGCAGTTCAAATTGTCCGGACTTGTCGACCCGTAGAACAAATCCAGCAGAGAGTAGGAGTTACAAAAGGAAAGGTACAAATCGCTCATATTTACAGCCCGCGTCCCCTCTTTGTCGGAAAGGCCCCCGCACAAATGGTCGGCATCTGCGAAAGTAAAGCAGTTTTTAGATAAACTATCCTCCTGGTGGCAAGTTTCAAGCCGCCACAAATGTTTGGTAGAGTTTCCTATAAAAATAGCATCTGGGTTTCCTCTGAGGCTGCTGTGTGCTGAGTGGGTCTGGGGTGAGAGGAGGTGGGAGGATGCGAACTTGACCCGGGTCCGGGTCAGTTTGGCCTCGGCGCAGAACCACAGGTGATCAGAGAGGAGGATGGTTAAGAACAAGAGGGATGCCAAGGACAGTCGCCATCTCTGCGCCCTCTCTGAGTCGGTGAATGGCTTTTGGTTGTCGCGGGGGGGCTCTAGCCAGATTTGGAAGCCGTCGTCATCTTCTTGCTGCCAACACGTCCCAGCACCCCTGGTCATATTTTGGGAACCGGCCGACTCCACCGTGGGGGCTCCTCTGCCGCAACAGTCATTGACGTGGGGTCCGCTTCGCGTTTTCTTCCCCTCAAATGTCAGGTGGTGGGTTGTCCCGGCTTGCCTTTGCGTTCAGCGGTAATTCCCATTAAAATGAGCGTGGGCCGGATGGGAAATTAGACGCTGGCGACCACGGGCCGCATCCTCCATGGCTGACCGGTGAAGCCGCTGTCCTCCCGCCCGCCCAGAGCTCCGCGCCGCGCCGCTCCGCTCCTCTGCGTAGCCTCGACTCCGTTTTTAGAAACACTCACCGACGCGTTTACGTTTTCCCTGGCCTCGGTCGTGCAGGGACAAGGGCGCTATCCTCTTCCAACATGGCGAAGCAGTCTGCCTTTATGTCGGCGGATGGGCCTACAGCCTGTAACAGACCTCTTTTCTTTTTCAAGCTCTCACCGTCTTCATCTCGCTGCCGTTGTCAAGTTGCCGCCATGTTCGCCAAGATACGGTGTGTGTGTTTGCAGGAAGCTGGGTCAAGTTAGCAGCAATAACTAGTAGTGTTTCCGGTTGTACCATTCAGAATAAAGGTCACAAGCAGATAGATAGATAGATAGATAGATAGATAGATAGATAGATAGATAGA
>CALSCE010010649.1:8609066-8626833 GCA_943593645.1 Bovichtus variegatus
ATAGATAGATAGATAGATAGATAGATAGATAGATAGATAGATAGATACTCATTTCTTTCAGTTGAAGGCTAGAGGAAGTGAAATTATCCAGTAGCCTGTTTCACAGGGAAAAAAAGTTAGACACGTTAGCGAAACTAAACATAGGCTACTTGTATGTAACCCCCCTCCCCTTTTCTTATTGCTTTAACACTCTTATGACACCTCCGATTTATCTCCTGACCCCCAGGTTGGGAACCGCTGGTGTAGGACCAGGGTCCTGCTTGCCTATTTGTTTCAAATGCGTTTTTGTTGTTTTATTGTTATTTTAAAGATGTTTTAGATAGGAAAAAGTTTGGCTAATAGACATATGATAGTAATATGATAGTGTTTATGATAGTGTTTACTACATTTTACTCATACTATATTTCATATAAAAGTTGTACAAGTGATGGCATGTTGTGTCAGATACATGTTTTATTTCGAAGGTCAAAACACCCAACATCCGGCATTGTGCTATCTAATCTTACTAGCTTGAGACAATTCTCCATCTCTGACGTTATGCGCGCGCATCGCAGTCACCGCATCCCTCAGTGCTAAAGGTGCGTCAAGTCAGAGGGAACCCGCTGAAATGTCAACAGAAATATTGTAATTTTGACTTCAAAATGAAAGCCTATGATGTCGCTCTCCAAAACATGTACTATCGCAACCATTTAGGTTCACAGTGCAACAATAAAGACAAAGCAACCACTAAAAGTAAAGCATGCAGCTGTACCGAAGATATGGAACAATAACGTGTTGATGAGGATAGTTTGGATAACCGTAGTCGTTTTATTTTGAAAATTCCCACCGACATACGCATTTTAGCCTATATTGTTGTTGCTTGACACTGTATCAGTCAGACAGGTTAGTACTCACCTGGTGTTCAGCCTCAGGCAAGATGCTCTCATCAAAAGAAAGGAGCCTGTTTCCTCCTTAAAGGACAATACCAATGCTTTTGCACGTATTAGCCTATTTAAAAATCAAGTGTACTTTATAATACAGGCACCAAACTTCAAAAGCACAGGCTGTTGTTGTGTATTTCTGTACACATTAGGACCAATCCGACCTGCCAAGATTTACACTTGCACCAGATCCATCACAGTGAACAGTTTGCCTGCTTTTCTTTTCCCTACATCCTGAGTGCTTACAACTCCATTACATCCATCCGGCGACAATTCGGACAACAATTAAAGCAGACAGGCTGTTTATTCAAGCCAGTCTCAAGTCCTTCCATGTAAAGTAGTGACATGGTTGAGACTCAGCTGCTGCCTGGAAGGTGGAAAAACACAGTTTAAAGGTGCACTAATGTAAACACAGTATATGATTTGTCGTGAAGAGGCTAAAACCATATGCTAAAATGTGCAAAAACACAAGTATGGTCCTTTAATTAAATGGGTTTTCTCAACTCAAAACTGTATTTGCATCTTTTCTATTGAGAGTAAATAATCTGGAGTCAATCTGATGCGGAAAAGCAATCATTTTTTATGGAGGAACTACATTAAGCCTGGTTCCCAATCCCTTGGTTTGGGGGCCACAACATAAATCTGCGGAGTTATAAGTAACAAAACGAGACAAAACAAACTGTTTTAATACTCCACAAAGCAATGTTATTTTATTCAGACTTTCCTCCAGATAATTTTTCTTAGAAATACACATATTTGTTTTACTGCCCAGAGTTAGATGATAAGATTGATGCCACTCTCATATGTCACATGTCTGTATGCTAAATATGAGGCAGGTGGTTAGCTTAGCTTAGCATAAAGACTGTAGGCAGGGGGAAACGGCTAGCTTTTCTCTGTCTGAAGGTATCAAATCCACCTAGGAGCACCTCTTAATCTCACTAAATCAACACAATAAATCTTATTTGACGCCCTGTAATTTATCACAAGTGGCTCCTCTCCTCCACGGTGGAAAAGGGTTTGGAAAGGGCAATCTCAATTACTCTTAAAAATGTTTTAAAGTAAATGGGAGCTTTTGAAAATGTGCTAGACATCAACGACCAGAGTGGTTTGCACATTTAGTCAAGTCGAGTCAATTTTAATTATAGGGTTTAATATCACAAATCACAATTTGCTTTTCTGGATAAGGAAAAACTCCCCCCAAAAAATATTTTAACGGACGAAACCTCAGGAAGAGCGACTGATGACGGATCCCTCTGATGACAAAGGGGTAACAGGACGTTGTGTGTACAGAATAGACCAGCATAAGAAAATTACAATATTAGACTATCCATATGACAAAATGATAAATAGAATGTAAGCACACGAAAAATATGGATCCTCATAGACATTTCAACAATGAACAGTTTACCAGAGCTTGACGCCAAATATATAAAAATGATTACGAACTTTATGACTAATTATTTATGAGGCACAAGATGGATCTTGATTCTGTTGTTTTGACTGGATTTCTTCATAGAGGGTGGGCCGTGCTAATTCCTCCCCTGCAGCCATGAGCCTTGTGTTTGGTCTCTACAGGAGCTCATTTATTTCAGCCGAGTGCATGAAACTGCTGGTTGTCTAGGGGCCGCTTCCAAACCATTTCTGCTCGTGTCCAGTGTGCTCGCTGGTACCATCTCTGCAACAGCTACGGCCAGCCTAATTAGAGCATTTATCCCATTAGGGAACCTGGTATTTCTGCAATGCTGGCTTTCAGCAGCTGTTTACATCTCCAGATCCTGAGGACTGATCGTCTGCTCCTGCGAGGACCAGCAGTTAAGACTTTTCAAACCAACAGTTGCAGCATCATACACACAAAGCCACAGGGGAATAAGCGCTCGTTGAGTAGCTCTAATTAAGGCCTGTCAGTCAAACACTCACATCACCTGGAAATAGTCCAGAGTGGGCGATGGGTTTAAGAGTGTTTACTGAGGCACAAAATATTTTTCTTTTTTAACCAGTAATGAAGATCATTTTGCTCCCGAATACTTTTTGTGTTGGTTTTCACAAAGAGGGATTAACTCTTAAAGCCAAGAACGTCTTAAAAAAAGGTAACACTTTAATAAATTTGTTTAACAAAATGACAAACCCTACAGGGAGCGCAACATGTCGATGAGAGCTATTATTCACATTATATGATTGAGAACAGGTACCTCATCACTTTTACTTTGAAAATTTATTCATACGGCATTTATGCACAACAATGCCCAGGACACCACTGGCAGCTACCTGCACCCTGGAGGCCATGGTAATGAAGGTTAGAACATATCAATGAGTCCCAAGGCACAATGGTGACATTTTTAAAGACAGGAAAACATGGCCACATCTTTGTTGGAGGGCCTTGAGCTGGACCGGTTTTAACTTACCCCTGTGGTGTCTCTCTGCCGGATGAGTGCACGCTGAAGAGCTAAAGCAAAAGGCCAGCATTTCACACACACACACACACACGCTCGTTTTAAGTTAATTATCAATTTTTAAAACAAGACTCCAGTCAAAACAGTTTATCATTTTAAACAAATTCAAGATTTTTTTTTTTATTAGAGTGCTTGGCATGTAAACGGGCATAAAAGGAAAAACACACAAATCACAAAAAGGCCAACTGTGCAAGCACAGTAATCACCACTTTTCACCTCCACCTATTTTACACACAAAGCTCAGTTCACTCGTTACAAAAAGTACTGCAAAGACAGAAACTGAAAGTGGAGGTGTGGGGTTTGAAAGAGGAAGGCATTTAGGAGGCTAGGGAGGTCTAATGAAAGACACTATCCAGTTGCATTATGGGAAATGAGGGATGTTTTTGGAGCTAGACTCATAATAGGGACTAAAAGTCAGCCTCTGCTGCTTTCATTATGACCATTCAAGTCCACCAATTTTATGCAAGTGCAATACTAAATTGAAAATAAGAATAGACCTTATTTTATACCATTATGTACGAATATTCCCATCGTCACAGATTCTCCAACGTGGACTGAAATATATATCAGTCGGTCCACTGTGGATTCCTTGATATTTCATATCTAAAGACAGAAAAGTTAAGAGGATGAAAGCGGCTTCATTTTTGAGACATCAACTTTATATTAGTAATAAGTTTAACATATTTAAAAAAAAAACGAAACCCCTCAATCAGCTTTTCCTTTCTATAAAATGTTTTAATAACTGCTCGGCTAAAATTTAAAAGGGTAAGTAAAGTAAAGGGGAAGAAATGTCTGAAAAAAAGATTAATCTGTATTTGAAACTTTCAAAATGTAAAAACCAGTCATTGCCTTCTGGACTTTTACAGTGGCCTATTCATTTAAAACTAATAACAAGCAGCCTTAATCACTCATTAAGAACAGCACAATTAAAACTCATAAAAGTTGCATCCCTGTACAGAACAGTTTAGTTTAAAATCGTATCGTTTATCTCCCCCTTAACAGTGATTGTCTGGATTTTCTTTTATTGCTAATCTTATTGGAAATGTATTAATATGCTAGCTATACAATAATTTCTCTCCAGTGTCAACTTAAATCCTGTGTATATCACCAGAAAACTCTTCAAACTAAGTAGTCAGTGTCATTCATCAGATGCCCTGCTTTAATTGAATCAGTCACCCATGATTCTCTTACAATCTTAAACTTCATCCTAAAGCAACGCCTCAGAGTCCTAAAATCCAGAAGTCTTGTTTCCTCTGCGATAATGACGTGAGAAACTCCTTCCTCTAACTTCTTCACCACCGTCCCTCCATGGTAACCAAACTCCAGCGCCCTGATGTCCAACAAGGAGGCGGGTGTGGCCGTTTCAGGGTTCCCTATGTCGGTGTAGCTGTCCATGTAAACCTTGAAGGGTCTGAACATGCTGCTGGGAAGGTCCTCCCAGCCATAGCGCTGCTCCACCTGGCAGATGTTCACCGCCGCAGACGCTGCCTCGTTGCTGATCCGGCCAAACACTTCCCTGAGCTGCTGCTCGTCTGTGTCCACAAAGTAGCTGTCACCGTAGCTGTCGTACTCCTTGGCAAAGTGCTCCCTGGTGGAGGGCGACATGTGGATCATGTGACGTGGTTGCCATGGGACCATTTCCTTCTGGCCCAGGCACTCCAGCAGCCAGGCGGCCCATACCACGTCATGCTGGTCGGACGAAACCAGGTTCTTCACACGCATGTTCTCCACGCCGGCAATCACGCAGTAGGTGTCCCGTCCTGGGTTTTGAACCACGATGCCACCACATCTAATGAAAAGATGACACCAGCAATCAGTTTGTTTATTTAGGACACTTTAAAGCTTGACTATGTGACTTTTGAAAGAAGTAGTAACACAATAACCCTCCACTAAATTTTAATATTAACTCATAAGCAATCAAATGCTCAATTCAATACACTCAGGGGTTTGCTGTTACAGCCTTAATTGGTCTAGTAGGACCAGTATGGTGGCTGATTGTAGCTAATGTAAGCTAACTTAAGATAGATAGTGTTGCCTAACATTACTGATCCATATGGTTGACTTTAACTAACACAAAAACGTTTTTTTCATGTTACCTGGCCACGCCCTTTTCCAGCTCGGCCTTGGGGTGATCCTCTGTGCCATTCAGGATACAGAACTCCACATCCTCAAACATATCCGTCTCCTTGGTAACTCCGGAGAGGTCCTGGGGCTTGAAGTGGTCGATGATCCCGACCACTTTCCTGGGTTTGACTGTCAGCTTGCGCTTCTTCTTTTGCGGTTCGTCGCCATTGATGTGAAGGTGCCGCGAGGCGAGTTTCCCAGACGCCTTACTGCGAAACTCATCCAGCTCTGCCAGGGTCATGCACTGGTGCCACTCCTTGTCGTCGCGGATCTTCTCGATCCTGGGGAAGCGCAGGGTGCAGTTGGTTTTATACATTTCGCTTCCGACTATTTCTGCCGCCCTGACCTGGATGATGACCGAGTTGCAGGGTTCGATGTAAGCTTCTGGCTTCTCTGTTCCACACAAGATGGATGCTGGTGGGTCATTTTTCCGATAGACTTTCCAATGCTTGGCTAGCTTTAAACCAAGGTCATACAACTCCTTCATGGTGTAGCCAGAGCCGACGCGGCAGAGAGTATGGAAAACGGAGGGTTTCTCGCCAGGCTTTGGAGCTTCCGCAACGGCGCATAAGAAATGGGACATCATACCACCCCGCCTCCCTTTCCCCCAGTAGCCACCAACAATCAGCAGGTCAAGCTCATCCATCAAGCCATCCACATATTCTGGCTTTATTTTCATCCATCCCTCCCCCCGCTTGTCAGGTTTGTAGATGGACGAAGGATCCTTCACCATGATCCCCTCTTCTCTGCCGTCAATGGCGTCATTGAGGGCATTCACCACCTCCTGCATGGTTCTGGCATCGACCTTCGGCACCAGGTGTATCCTTCCCTTGACTGGAGTGAAAACTGTCTGAAGGGTCTCGTGGCGCTTCTTCAGTGTTTCCTTGCCAAGCTTCTGGTCATTAACTAACAATACGTCGAAGACGCAGAAGCATGTCTGTAACTCAGAGTCGTCCATGAGTCTTTTGATGTCAAATTTGTTCCCTTTCTGCATGAAGGTCTCTGTGGTCGGGTTGTACGCCATCATCTCACCGTCGAGGATACAGTTGACAACGTGGCTTTTAAAAATGTTGTGGATGTAAGGTGTCAGTGAGCCTTCCAGTGGGGATCCTCCAAACTGTTGGGTGTATTCAAAAGCATTTCGGGTGAAGTACTTGTACACGTCCCCGTCTTTGTGCAGTTGTATACGCTCTCCATCAAGCTTGGTCTGAATGTAAAAAGGGCTGTTTCCCATCTGTTTCTCCACATTGCGGATGTTTGCCATAGCTGCCAACATAGGCTTAAAAGCAGAGAAGAGTCCGATAGAGACATCGCTTAAAGACATGGAGGGGTTGTGGAGCTGCTGGCAGACCTTGTTTAAGTCCGTGTTGACATTATAGAGCTCACTAGCATCCGGGTGGAAGGATTGGAGAACAGTTTCTTTGCTGATCCCGAGCTTCATGTCTTTCAAAATCATTCTGATGAGCCATTTTTGCTCGAGGGCCGAACTCTGGGTGATGAGATGCAGCAGACTCTTCTTCACAAGATCCTTCTGATTGCTAGCGTTGTTGATAGCTACCGAGTCCAGAAAGTCATTGACTTCTTTGATGCTGAGATTTCCTTGGCTGGAGCACCGTTTCTTCAGCACAAAGTACGCCATGCCTGCAAAGTCTCCAGCTTCTCCTTGGGATGTCGTCGGTGCACGGTAGTTTAAAAGTTTATTGGCTTCTGGGCCACTTTTTGGGAGGCCTAATACGTCGATATACAATTTAGCTAACATGCTTTCTTTAATGCCATAAGCCATACGCTCCCTTTCAAAGGATGGGACTATGAGGCGCATAGCCGAGTAGAAAGAGTCTGTTGTTTTGGGGTTGTCTTTGTGGAGGGCAGAATGAAACTTCCTCCATGACTCAATGAAATCCCCAAGGATCTTGGATTTATCAGGACGGAGTTTAGATTTTTGGATTTTCTCTAAAGTGGTACAAAGATGGAGGAAAGGCACCTGAGCAGCAACAGAGGGTTCACTTTTGGAAGTTCCCTCCATGGTGAAATCTGGAATAAATAAAGATAAATAAAAAAAGAAATCAGCCTAGTAGTGGGGGCTAACCAGTTCACTTTGCAGTTTGTAAATAGTTGATAAAGTGAATAAACACCAATGGACAGAAAAATAATCAGCAACTATTTTGATAATAGATTTATCTTTGATGGGCATTTTCCACTATTTTATGACATTATATAAACTAAATGATTATTGTCCTAATCGAGAAAGTAATTGGCTTTTAATAGAGGAAAATAATGGTTAGTGGCATCTCTTATAATTTTGACTCTCATTATTATGGTTTTGTTTTAAAAAAATAATAATAATAAAGTACATTTTAGGGTCCTACCATGGTCTAAATAAGTGTGAGGGATAAAAAGTATTTGTGGGAAACACTGAATTCTTTTTTTGTAGAAAAAAAGTTACAATTTTAAAATTTTAATATCATCAATTGGCAGCCTCAGTGAGAAAAAAAATATCATTAGAAAATATCATTAGCATTATGTAGTGTTAATGAATTGAGGCACTGGCTTAGTGTAATGTAAGAAAAATAAACAAATAACTTTCTCTTACAGATGAAATCAGCGATAAAAAAAAATACAAATCTTTGTTGTTTTTTCCTCACTTTTCTGTTTTTGTCAAACAAGTTGTCCATCTTAAATCGGTTTGATACATTATAATACAAACATACAATTGAGAATTGAGCCAGAGTGAACAAGTATAGAAAGCCTGGATGTGCTCCATGTGACACATATGCTCTCAATAGTTACTTACCACTTAGCTGCAATCACACATTCTGAAGAGTGAACAAGAAAGTACAACACAAAACTGGAATCAAAGATTAAGAAGCACATCTGCCAACCTTGGTACTATTCTGAAGAGCGCATTACCCAATTCAAATTTAAAAATGTCTTCCATTCTTACTATTTCACTGACTTACTAAGTTATTGTTCCACAGAGATCAGACTTCAACATGTTCCAACATGTCTCGAAACAAGAACTCTTTGGATCTGACAAGCAGCAGACAAACACATAATAAGAACTAAACTAAAACCCACACTTTAACTAAACATGGTGGAAAGTAATACATTCAATACTACGTTAAACCTTAATATGAAGTAAAGCACCTCGTACTGGTAATAAAGCAACTAATCGGACGTGTTCATGTATTAACATGAACGTTTCCTGCTGTCAAACAAAAAGACACTGCCAGTTAGTTCATTTTCAAAATAAAAGTATGTTGTCATTTGACGTCCGTGTTGTACAGGCGTGTCTGTCCAGATAAGTGAAACTGAAGCAATAATTAGGATTCATGCTCTGTTCTTAAATGGCAGCCTAATGTGATATTCCGTCCACGGGCAACAAAACGTGAACGAATTAAGCGTTTAATGTTCGTCGCGCTTTCATTTTGAAAAAAGACGACAAAAGTGAGAAGTGTTATTCTCGAGCTCGATTTGAGGAACAGCAGCGATACATTCAATATATAATATATATAATAAAATAATGAAAGAGTGTAGTGTTACCTTGCTCGTTTTATCTTCCAAAGAAGAGGAATGTCTGACTTCTCACCAAGCTACATGTTGAACACTTCCTCGTACTCAAAGTAGGGTCCTGCAAGTAAAATATTCCCCTGGAAACAAGAGCGGAACTTTTGTTGCCTTACAATGTTGATTTGTGTTTTGAAATATTTATTAAATAAATTGCGGTCACTTGTAGCTAACGTGTCACACTTTAAAAAGGTGTCACTAATTGTTAACTTAATTTCGAAATATCTCATTATTTGTTTTATTATTATCATTATTATTATTAAGTTTAAGTTTTTTTTTATTCTCAGTTGTAAATATGTTTTTAAATATTTTTGTTTATGTTGGATCAATTTATCAACAAGTATATTTCTTTGTGATCTTCTGTCAGATTAAAATATAATCTTACAAATCGTGTAAATTCTTTAAATACAGTCTATGGTAAATACCCTGCAGACATAACACTGTTGCGCTTCCCTTCGCCAGCAGAGGGCGACACTGAGCTGCTGCAGTGCTGAGGAGGTGCAGGCATTGAGCTTGTTTACCATCATGGCTCTGGGGCCAGTGAGCCAGTAGCACGCTGGTAGTAGTAAAAGAGAGGAATGCATTCTTGTGGACCACAAGAAGGTGTTTCTCTTCACTGCAGTGATGATGTAGGACATATTTTGATCAGGGTGCTCTGGTAGCAGGTAGTAGTATGAACAATTAACCCTTGTGCCTCACTCGGGACATTTTTAGCTTTTTAATCTTTTTGGCTATGTTAATGCATATGGCATACATTTTGGCAAGGTTGTGAGTTTTTATTGGAAGTTCAACCTCAGCTCCTACAATAAATCAATAAGTGTGTAGCCAAAATACAGACACTCAGCCCTTAAGTACAAAAATGTCCCCATTGAAACCCATTAAAACCACCATTTTTTTTTTTTTTTTTTTTTATCTCACAGCCATTACAGCATAAAATCATGCTTTCTATTATATCAGGCTTTCAATATAGAGCCCCGGCTTCAAAAATTGTACTTATATATTTTCCACCATTATTTTTCACATTTGCCACATTGTTGCTGTATTATGGAGCACTGCAATGTTGGATGCAATGCAAAATCAATGTTGTTGCTCACCATTGACATATCCTAGGCAGTGAAAAAAATAAATCCCCCTAGTATACAGAAAATAATAAAAAGTGTGTGTGTGTTTTCATAATAGCAGTGGCATTATGTAAACAAACTGGCATTTAAAGGGTTAACATTCTGAAAATGAATAAATGTGCTTATCAAGTTAAAAGATGAAACTCAGTGAAAGTGGAAAATTATTTTAATATATCATTTCATGGCATATTTGTCCTCTGACGACATCATAGCATTCCCGGTTTTGTGTCTCTATCCAATAAATACACACAAAAACAAACATATTGTATGCTTATATTATTAGTATGATCTACAAGTACTGACAGATATTACTTATACATGTTAAAATAGAGCTGACTCAACAACCAATGCAGAGCGGCACAAACAGCCTCCTTCCGGACTGAGTATTTGTTGCCTGCTCATGTTTGGATAACAGCTTCGCGACTTTTAACCCGAGCTTTGTTCCCATTATAAACTTGTTTTGACAGCCACACCATTAGGTGGCAGCTGGTGTAATGCCAAGTACACGGCATTACTTGTAAAGTCAATCAAAACTATGCCAGTGATGTCTTCTTCCCAATCGAAAGTAAAGAGGTTTGTACACGTTATTATTTGACTAGGTGAGGGACTTTCATGCTGTTGAATCTTTTATTTATTTAGCTTCAGTGTCTTTGAGCTAAACAGAGAATCTCCTCCAGCCCAGAGGCGTGCTGCTCAGTCATTGACCCTAACCTTTGACGTGTGTGTGTGTGTGTGTGTGTGTGTGTGTGTGTGTGTGTGTGTGTGTGTGTGTGTGTGTGTGTGTGTGTGTGTGTGTGTGTGTGAGAATATCAATTAAGTGTGTCACTGGTTATTTATTTGAATGCTAAAATGGATACATAAAAAAGGTAGGAAAATAACAGCTTGCACATTTGGTGTTTTCAAAATAAAAGGCCTTAAGATGCAGGGAAAATATCAAGGACACATACAATTTGCTTTGCCGTTTTAAAACACACATAAAAAACTAAGATAACAAAAAGGCATACATTACATACATTACCAGTAAGGATGTATCTTAAACATCTTATGTATTAAAAGGTTATTTATGAGGAAGTAGGGGGGAAGACCCATATGAGGTTCAGAGTCAAAGGAGTTAATAAATAGTATCACGATGGTCATCATGAGGATTTCATCACAGGTAGTAATTATTACAACACTGAAGGATGAAGTGTTCCTGTGTTGAGAACATTCTCCTGCTTCTGAAGCTAAATAAACTCTTTAAAAAGCTGGAAAAAGCTCAGATCAGCAGGAAAGTGCAGTTTTTCTGAAAAACTCATGAAAAGTTGACTTTTTAGAGCTACGTGGTTCTCACAGGACAGAGACAAAGCTGCAAACATATGATGATCTTATAGAATATGATTCTTTGCTGTAGATTTAACTACCCAACAGTATATAAAAGGAGGCAAACAACCATAAACATCTACAGCAGAAAAATGCAACAAACACATTAATGCAGCAGTAATATTAATCCAGAAACATCATATATAACAGTAAAACACTGACAGGGAACATTTTACTGCACAATCAATACTTTACATACTTTCAGTATATTTTGCTGATTATACTTACATGCTTTCGTAAGGTTTTGAAAGCAGGACCTTTACTTGTAGTGGAGTGGAGTGGAGTTTTCACAGTGTGGTGTTAGCACTTTTAATAAAATGAAGGGTCTGAATACTTCGTCCACCACTGGGTTTGTAACACACAAGCATATTTCGAAGCCTTGGTAAAGAGCTAAAGCTCCAGATTTAAAAGATTGAAGAAGACTAAAAGACCTCCAGTCTAGTAGAAGGACTTCATTTTGATTTGAAAAATGAAAATCGGGTTCCTCACAACCCAAATTTGGTGTTGCACATTGCTTCCTGTGGCCAACAGGGGGCGACCTGTGTCTGTGCAAGAGGAGCCTCTGAGCCCCGAGTCAGGGTTATTTACCTGTCTGCTGCTGCAGTGGAGGATCCTGGGATATGTGTGTGGAGGGAGGAGGTCCAGTTGGAGCTACTATATGCTCCAGCAGTGAACCCACTGTGTATTCACTTCACCCACAATGCAGTGGAGAGGGAAGCTCGCTGACTGGCTACTGTATGTAGCCTGCAAAACGTGCATGCACCGGTGCTGATGAGGGAGTGGGTGAACTGTAATGTGATGGCGTGCAGGCCGCAGCATAAGCCCCCCTTAACCCCCCCCCCACCCTCCTCACACACACACTCTGCAGTAAACGGCCTGTCATGCTGTCATGCAGCAGGCAGAGTTACATAAGCCCTGCTGGATTTGCTGCTGCACTGCAACCAGCGAACCTACAAGACAGTAAACAACTGACGTCACTGCTTCCGTGGCATGCATCAGAGCGCACTGGGACTGAGAGGGAGTAGGAGCAGGAGGAGGGGGGAGGCTGTTTATAGTGTGCTGGTGTAGGGCTGAGTGAGATTTGGGCATGGAAGCACAGACGGAAAGAGAGAGAATTGGGCAGAGTAACAGAGCTAAAATCCCCTCTCGACATGGCCGATGATTAAGCGGTGCGTCCGCCTCCTCATTCAGAGTGACTTGTTGGTGATGTGTGGCTGCACAGACAGTCGTAAACACTTCCTGTCCCCTGCTGCTTGCTGACACATTGTGAACGATGTTTGCCAAAAGGCTTCCCATTGATTACGGACACTGATTGTAAGGTTCATAAAGGACGTGGCGGATCCAGGTAAAAGCCAATAGAGACTTTCCCTACAGATCAACACATGAAGGGATGGAAATACATGAGAATCAAGAAAGACTTTTAAATGGCCACTAACTGTACACGTTTGTGTAAACAGATGTGTAATCTATTCTCTGGAGGGAGCCTTTTAAATGCAAAATTCTGAATACATTTTTAAAACGCGTAACTTATGTTGCGTTTACGCTTAGCGTCCACACTATTCCGCTGGTTTTCGAAGCCCTAAAACGGAGACCTTTGAAAACGGTGATGGATCCTTTTTAGGTTAGAAAACTTCAGGTCTGGTCGAGCATCAACGGAGACTCTTTAGAACTATACACCCACGTTTACTTCCTCATTGGGTCCCAATCAGCCAAATTCTGCATTTTATAAATCTACTACTGCCTACATGCGCATTAGGCTATTATTTAAGCAATTTGAGACAATTCCCATGTCCAGTGGCATCTGAAAAATGTAAGGTGTCAACATGTTAAGCACCGGTTAGATGTTCAGTGTTTTGTTCAAGGACACTTCAACACTCTCCCTGGAGGATCTGGGGATCAGAGCTAAAAGTCAGACTGTGGCCTCTGCTGCATCAATTATGACCATTCTTTTTTGGGGATGCTTTTTTTGCCTTTATTTGACAGATGTAGAAGTAGACAGAAGTAGAAATTAGAGAGGGGGGGTGACATGCAGCAAAGATCCCGAGGCTAGAATCAAAAACCTGGGACGTAACGTTATATGGCAGCAACCAAGGCGCTCCCACAATTCGTTCTTAAAATCTGTTTCCTGTGATTCCCCAATTTAATGAATGTGCAATACTAAATTGCTGGAATGCACCTTTAAGCTTTTAGATGATTGTGGGTTGTATCTCAATGTCATGTCCTTATTATATTAATACATTTTATTATAGTGTATGCTGTTATAGTAGCTTGTAACATATTACACTTCCATATAAATACAATATTTCTAAAGGGTGCAACAGTGTGGACACTGTAGGTATACGATTGTACTTACTTCACCTGAATTTCCCCTCCATAAAGGCGTACTTTATCTTTACTAAATTCAGTGAAGAATACTGTAAAATGAAGTATGGCATGTTTACTTGGTGTCAGGCAGTATAGCACACCGGCTGCAGCTAAAGCTGACATACATAACCCACAAACACAAATACAGTGCATACGTACGAGTGTGTTTTCAGTACAGTATGTTCCTGTTCTGTACAATGCCCTAGTATGTGTTCCCAGGAGTTGTTTTATAAACAGAATTAAAAAAAAAGAAAACAACCTCTGCAAACTTGCCAAAACCGCTTCTGATGCACCGCCGCCGCCTTAAGGCACAATCGAACTCCTCACCACATTATCTTACACAAATGTCAGGAGAGGCGAGGACAGGGAGGTCCTGTTCACCTAAACTGCAGAGCACAAAATATTGTACTGCTTTCTTTTTTTTTTTTTTCAGCTTGCAGGGCGCACCAGACATTACCCAGTGACCTTCGCCTAAAATTAGATCAGCCTCACACATCAATGCCCTTCCACACTGCGATCTGCCCTCTTTTTTTTACCTGTTTAATAGCTGTGCCTGTCGCTCCTCTCCACTCTGTCATTACACGCTGTGTCATAACAGCTTTCCCTCTCTGTTATGAAATTGAATTTCCAATAAAATCCCTGACCGTTCTCCGTTCTCATCAGACTGACTGGACAGCCAGCTGACCTGTGCAGGGGTGTTGCTCGGTTACATCACGTGGCATAATAGCAGAGGGGTCGAGAGGGGTTTGGGTTAAAGCATGAGATAACAGACCATGCAGCAGTAAAGTGAAGCAGATGGAGTCACACAGAAGGTCAGGCTTAGATTATTTAATTTATTATGCAGATACATCTAAGAAAAAAAAATCAAAAATGCACTGTAAATTGATGTCAGTGTTCTTCTTTGATGACCAGATGGAGGTTTTATAGTCTGTTAAATTGTAATGACTTGGTATTAATTTAAGAGAAAATTGATCGTAAGCCACCAGAAAGCTTATACTCCTCTGCTCCCTGTGTCTGTGATTATCCAACTTCAGTTCAGATATCACTACGCCTATAGTTAAATTAGTTCCAAACTGTAGATGAATGTTGAATATTTAGATATTGTAAATGCCTCCATAGTAATGTACCCCTTATATTGTTCTTTTTAACATCTGTTAATGTTAATATATATATATATATATATAGTTCATTATATGCATGTATATGCCATATATGTTAAGATTATTATAATACTGGATATTTGTAAGTATGCATACAAGCTTTTCTATTTTTTATAAAATGTTGAAAACTCAATAATATTGACGAGTTTAAATCTACAAAGGCCCAGGTGTCATTGGTGCTAATAAAGCCATGGGAAACCATGAGCACTGTTGTTGTGTCCTTTATCAGCATAGTGGATTTGTATGTGAAAGGAGGCGTTTGCTTAATGGCAAACACTCTCACCCACTCTTCTTTCCGCTGACACCTCCATTGGCATTTGCCCATTTAGCTGGTGTTAAATTGAAGTGCTGCTTTCGTCACCACTAATGATCAAGCCCTCTTGATTTATTCCTTTAAAATCTGCATTCTCCTCACATGTGAAAAAGGAAAACTGTAGTCTCCGACGGGAACTGTGTTTTTTTTCTTAAATTCTGGGATGCGGTGTGCCCCGGGGCTCTGTTCTCAGACCTGTTATATGTTCCTTCTATATGCTTAATTTGGAACTCATTATTCACTGCCTAGCATTACAACTATTTTGAAGCAGTGACAGCTGAAACATGAGTCATTTTTACTGTCAGTCAGCTCATTGTCACATACAAACCAGACTTATGTCTTTTAATTAAACATGGAGTGCTACTGTATACAATATACTGCTATCCAAATGGGCTTTCAGAATCTGAAACATTTTTGTGACTGGTTTGAAAGCAGGTGGTGTGTCATGGATGATCCTGTGAAATACATCCCTGTTTCGCTTATCCTTTGCCTGATAGGAGACATAATAAATATTGATCTATTGAAATTTAAAATCACGTTCAATTCTTTAGCATATTTATCCTGTATTTCTTAGCTTGTTACGCAACTCAGGTTAAGTGCGTAAAATAATTGCGATACATACATCACGTAAGTCAAGTATGTTTAGTTAGGTAAAATGGGTCAACGTTGACTTCTGGTTTCACACAGCATCTCCTGGGTGAAATACTTTTTTCTCTTTTTACCTATTCACCCCGACCTCCTCCCTATGCGGACGTTGTCACTCTTTATATTACGTCACCTGACCTCCTCCTTTACTGGGGTCATAATGACTACGGCCAGGAGAGGTCGGCGCCTAACAATAAACGTATATATGGGTCGTGCTTGTACAAACCCCTATACGGCCTTAATTTGGGGAGATGGGTCTGTTTTGACCCTATGGATTACAGGTTTATTCTCATATATCATCTGGGTTGACCTACATAAAAAAGGTAAACAAGCAAATCATTAAGAATAAAGCATATTTTTTACAATCAAATATTGTGCATATACACATACAGTGACTCACGTTCACATTTATACCCTGGTTGCATTTCTTTAGAATAGGTCACACAGACGGGGAGTGCTGAAACATGCCTTTGCAGCGTTGACATTTAAATTGCCAGGCTTCTCTGCCAGAAAGATCGTAAAATCAATCATACTGTTTTGAACATTGTGACTGTAATTGTTATGCGTTAGTCTCCTTATCCAAGTGTTTTCTGCTTTCTGAGCGATAACTTCAGCCAACATGACAACACGAGTACTGTTGTACTGTTATGTCACATCAGAAGCCAAACACATACAGTACCAGCGAACACAGGGAACACAATAAGACGGCATCTCATGCAACATTGCAAAAACAACTCACTCTTCACATAACATTAATGACACAGCAATGTTCTGAGGAAGAGTGGCATCTTGTTGGTCACGGGGGTCAAACTTCGATTCGAGCCAGGGAATGGTGCCAAGAAATACTGTTGAACAGGATCTTTTGAACCGTCCTTTGCTATGCATTAACGTTCCAGCCAGGTTCTTTGCCTTCATTAATCTATTTATTGCCTTTGCTTTTTCCACAGTGGAATTTTACCTGATGAAACAACACCAAGGCTGATCATTTACACTCCTTTGAAATGTTACCGACAAGATTTATTTCTTTAACAAAGCGTTTAATGTGCCTACGGGGGAACATTAATAAACCACAGAGGTGCTCCCTTTAATGTTGTTTGTTTCTCTGTGTAGTTGGCATGTTTTTCTTTTCTTCAGGCCGGGGCAGTGGCCCTGAGAGTGCAGTGCCAATCTGAGACACTTGGCACTCTCTCTCGCCATAATCCAATGAGCAACTGGAGCAACTACAAATCTGGTCATTTGTAAACAAACATTTACTCACAGCCTCTCTCTGGCAGGACAGGCGGCAGCACTGTCTGCGTGTTTTTTTGGAAGCATCCAGGTCTGTGATACTGTATGTAAAGTCTAAATGATTAACATTTTAACAGCATCTCGTCACCCTAGCCTGTACAAACATCATTTAAAAAAAACAAAACTCTTATAAATGAACACATTTTTTGCCTTTTTTCCGATGAAGTATCTGCCACCAGACTCCATTGGAAAAAACAATGATTTTACCTTGCAGAACAAGGAAGTTGCTGTTGTTGTGTGACTTTGGTGTTTTAGTAGTTTAGTTTTAGTTAGGATTCACCAAAAAGTCACACAATAACACAAGCAAACTAAATGATCCGGCTGTTCTCATACACTGTTCATAGCAATAGGCCTAATGCACTGTAATGTGTATATATATCCCAAAAAATATATTTGTATGTAATCCACATAATTGTGTGTGTGTGTGTGTGTGTGTGTGTGTGTGTGTGTGTGTGTGTGT
>CALSCE010010649.1:8626843-8643455 GCA_943593645.1 Bovichtus variegatus
TGTGTGTGTGTGTGTGTGTGTGTGTGTGTGTGTGTGTGTGTGTGTGTGTCTCTGCTCTACTGTAAGCCACTTGTCCGGCAAGTAACCCAACATTGACCATATCATTAATAAACTACATTAGTTTGTAGAGTTATGTTAAAAACGCCTCATGCATAGGTGTGATGCTCCATAAACATGGCTGACTTTTCTGTGTATCAGAAAGCAGGTTGCTCATTGGACCGGGACACAATTAGCTGTTTCCATAACAATCAGCCGCGTAAAACTCCGTTTACCTCGCAGCTCTGGCTTTCTCCTCGGTAGGACAAAAACAAGCATCAAGTTTCATCCATGTTTTGTTGGGGGGAGAAAAAAAAAAAAAAAAAAAAAAAACTTTGGAAGTCTACTGCAAAACAGGCGTCTACCCGCTCTACTCATAACACATGCAGACGTGTCTTATTTAGTTGTGTAAGCATGAGGCACGAAATGAAAGGGCACGCTCTGTTTACTGCACACTTGCCATTAATACAAAGATAATCTCATGTTTATTATGTTTTTTGGACACCTTGGTGCAGCCCATCACAGAAAGGAGTTGTTCCTTGATTCCACAGCTGTTCATCTAGTATTCCGCACCTGGTGTTGATTTCACTATTTTTGGATCTTTGTGATTCATTTGCATGTTTGCAGACAGCACAGAGTGTACGCGGGTCTCCTGCACAGGGCTGGGTTTGCCGGTAAAGTTTTGGGTACAGCATCTTTGCGTGCCATGGCTCTCCATTAAGCCCCTCTGGATGTGTGTCTCCGACTTTTTTCTGTTCTGTAAGCTTTAGCCTCGTGGCTGGCATGTTTGACGGATGATTTACTTGGCTACTGTGCACGCAAACATGCCCCCGGTGTGAACTGGGTACGGAGGGTGTTGTTGTGCTGCTAAATGAGAGTCCTATAGGTACTAACTATTCCCACTAATAGGATTGTGCAGACAGCTGCTGGTGTTCATAAAGTTCATATGGGGCATTTGGGAAGCAGTTGCACCGTGGAATAACACTCCTGTGTGTACAGTACATGGTGAAAAGAATCCAACTCATACCAGCTCGCAGGAAGTAGGTGACTTGACTAAATGATCAGAACCTCTATAAAACAGCTCATATTTGCGACTGATGAAGGTATGTAACATTTCCAATTCAAAATTATTAAAAACAACTAGACCTGTGTTATATATTTTGTTGAGTCGTTTACTTGCATTATCCCAAATGTTTCCAACAATTTTCAAACCCAGAGGAATCTTCCATTTTAATCAAGGTAATGATGCGTTTATTTGGCCTCCTGCAATGGAGACGTATCCCATGCATTAGGGTTGCAGTCGTCTTTTTAGCCAATTTACTGTATTTACTTTTTAAATCACATTTTCCAAGATACCTTTTAGATCTTGGTAGTCCCAACCAAACAGAAACATTGAATTTTTTGCGTCAAACTACTTTATTCAGTGGTTTGTTATTTTTAAAGATTACTCATTTCTCTTTTAGCTTTTTGCCTTTATTGGAAAAAAGTAAAAACCTGCTGAACGTCAGGACCTGAAGTTATCAGAGAAACAAGCTGAGCAAGCGTAAGAAACACAGATTTTTAACGTGAAACCGCTTCATTCAGCGATTACCAAACTACATCTTTTATTATTATTGATTTTGATGAGACCCCGAGCAGCAGAAAATTACATGTTGTGGGTGTAACTTTCCAATAAGAACATCTTTAGCTCTCGTCTCTTATGTGACAAACAGAAGAATGAAGTTCATTTTGTTATTATGTTACTCAAATAGAAGGTTATGTTTGTTCAACTGGAAACAAATGGTTGCATTACGTCTTTTATTGTGTGTAACATTGGTTATATCCACACATCTGTCACACGTGGGCTTTCTGTGTGCACACGTCTGTTATTGCTTTCAACACGCCAATGTGTTTATGTGGAAACCTCGCAAGCCATGGCCCATTGATACCCGATGATGTGAGTAACAGACTTTCTGAGGGTGCAGAGGAGATGTGTGGGGGCAGCACATAATTCGATCCGGATGGGTTCCACTAATAGAAACCTTCGGAAAGAAATATTGATCTGGTGTGCACGTCAATAACACACAAATATATACCGGAAACGCGTCAGTGGTGCGTTTTCAGCAAACATGAGGGGAAATTTCCATAGATGGAGCCGATTCCATAATGGAAACACACTCGGACTGGTTAGCAACCCCTGAGGTGTTTGTGTTTCCACTGTGTGCGTGTGAGTGCGAGTGTGTGTGCCTTTATCTATGTTGTCAGAGTGTAAAATCCCAGTTATTGGTCATAAAACACACGTGAGGATACAGTTATCTGAGCACAGTTTGGATGTATACAACAGCGTATCAGGGCCATTGTAGGTTTAAAAAAACCAAAACAACAACTGACCTAATCAAATTATTCTTTGCAATAGGGTTCTGCAATAAAGAAATACTCGTGATTTTAGCCCAGAATCACCGTATTATCATCAGCATCCGGACTTTGAAGACACATTGCCGTGAATTAGGCCTGTTCAGAAGGAAAGAACACACTGACTTGGATGAGGTGATAGCTTTTGTACTTAAGGAACTACAACAGAAGGGATTCAAGGATTTCTCCATGTTCCATACTGTCGCAACTCCTCACGAATATGTGCGTTGGCATTCCCCGTTTACCGATCCAACCCTGCAAAGTGAAGTTGTGGTTAATCTGTTTGTCTGTGTGTGAGTCAGTGTGGACCTCCGTGTGCGTGTTGCCCTGTGACCCAGGTAACAGAGGGACATGTACTTTCTGATAGATTAAGCCTTACATAACTCCACATTCCACTCAGCAGGTAAACAAGCACCGGGACTAAGGTCAAAACCAGCGAGGCACCGGCTCGCCCCCGGAGCCAGACACTGGAGGCTGGAGCAGATCCGAGCCACAGTGACCCACATGCATACAAACTCAAGCTGTCATTAAACTGTGTACGGCTTAGAAAGCGCAGTAATCAAAAAGAACTGCAAACATCCATTTGCGTAGAGAGTAAATTGCCATCGTAGTACAGCGATAGTCAACATTGGAGGTCGAGGAATGCCGGAAGAATGTTTGGAAGACTGGGATATGCTGCAAACATGACAAAAAGCTCGATATGGTTTTATTGTAGTGTTATATTGCTGTGCTGTGCAGAATCCATGATTGCAAATTTATTTATTTATTTTCAAAGTCAGTAAATCCTTAGCGTTATAATGGAATATTTTTGCATTTGTGGCATTTGTACGTTTTCTTAAAAAAGGTGCAATGTTTATTTAGTGGCATCTAGCTGTGATCCCTTTACAAGTGTGTGGGGAACTACAGTGGCCTAAAGGTCACATAAATCCAACAAAGGGCCCCCTCTAGAGCCAGAGTTTAGTTTGTCCTTTCTGGGCTACCGTAGAACATGACGGAAGATCAATACAACGCTCATGTCTTTGTATGAAATATGAAGCTAATACAGGAGACACTTAGCTTAGCATAAAGACTGGAAGCAGGTGAAACAGCTAGCCTGGCTCTGTCCAAGGTAATAAAAAAGTGTGTATTCGTGTATGTTTTCATAGTACTAGCAGTACAAGAAAGTCCTACTACAGCCCTGCGGCAGAGCTCTGGCTAGTAAAAGCTTCAATACCAGAAGCAGATGGATTTAGATAGTTTCCTCATTTGGCAACGCAGTGAATACCAAAAGTTTAGAGCAAAAAAAAAAAAAGTCATAAAAGTCCAGGTTTAAAAAGGAATTTGAAAGATGCACATACAGCCAGCAGTCTTAAAGGAGTGAGCATGAAATAATTATCCTCTTCATTCATTTACTGGCAACACACTCACGCTAATGGAAAGATAAGACGAGATAAACTTTACTGAACCCTGAGGGGGAACTCAGAGCTGCTGCCGTGAAAGGAAACTTTCGAAACAGGCTTCGACAGACGCAGACAGTCAGGTCACATTACAAGACAACAAGTGGATTACATTCATGTCAAATACATAGATGGTCCTCATGCAGACATCAACATGTAAGCATCACTCAGAGTGTTAAGGTTAAAGTCTTCAATGCATACTGTTCTTTTTTTTTTTTATTATTCTTTTAAAGCACATGATAATACTCTGACCACTTTGTAACATTGCGTGCGAAATAATATAATCCCGATGGAAATAAAGCTTTAAAAACTTGTTCATAAGTTTGTTCTGGGATGGAAAAGATAAAACACACTGACATGCAAACAGGAGTTTCAAGATGAAAGGTGTGTGTTTATCAGTTTGTGTGAGGTAAAATATACCTCCACGGACGTATTTGGTTAAAACTGTCTGTAACTAAAAAATGTGTTGTGGAAGAAATCTGAAGAATTAGTTCCTGACTGATACGTCACGTGAACGCCACCTTAAGTCGGAAAATAAAACTCAGAAAGTCTGTGACAATTTTGGTACACAACTTGCTGAGTTGACGTAATATTACGCAGAAACACGGTGGATAAAAGTAAATGTTGGGTTGATGGTAAGACATTTTTTATCATGTAGTGCAGCTAAGAATAAAATAAACAATTCCGATTGAATTAGATTCATGCATGATTCTGTAAAAACCAATGTGTGCGTCTGTGTTTGAATGCGTTTTGTAGCTTTTAGGTCACAGTACCATCTCAAATCCAGTGAGTCAGATTGGTTGTGTGCGCTGAGGGCCGCCCTCAATGTTAAACGGCCATGCTCCGCATTATAGGCTTAAGCTAATGCCTCATTAGCATCAGTGTCTCACTGACTCCGCTCTGAAACAGCGTCCTCCTCCACTACAGGAGGACCTGTTAGCATCACCACCAACCACGCAGAGCCGGAGGAAACTGGAGCATGTAACGTCACACGCTGCACAGAAATACTGGAGGTATAGTAAAGTATGTACACAGTGAAGAACAGAGTTATATAAAAAAAAGGAGTTAATTGTTCCAGATTACTCTAGCTTTTTAAGGATTTGTTCACATCAAGCCCAAATTACCTCACACATGAACGCTGCACCTTGGGAGTGAGAACATCATACACAACAGGAAATAACCCAAAATACAGAGAGCAAAACTGTGATCACACATAGGGAGGTGTCTTTAGTAATTATCTGCGAAAAGGCTCTTTAAGGATCTCTTTACGGCTCTGTGTCTTTAATGTTGTTTGCTCTCAGGCAGTCATTTAGACACAGATTTTTTGAGCATGACTGTATGTGTGCATCAGAGTCACCATAACTCCTAAACTCGCTTTGCACGTTTTGTTTTTTTGATTGTGACGGAGAATGGCATGCTTAAAACTCAGATGCCATGCAGGGGCAGTGTTTCCTGACACGCTTGGATCAGAGGGCAAACAGTGTGTGATGGATTTTTATGCTACTTTTCCATGAATTTAAAGAGATTCGTATAATTACAGGAAATAAAGTATTTTCATGATAAATAATGGATTAAATTACCTAAAAATGAATGTGGTCCTTAAGCCTTTTAGCCATGCAATGTCGCTGCGCGTGATGGTTTGGACTGAAATATCTCAGCAGCTGTTCGATGGACTGCCACATGTTGTACAGATATTAATAGGGGATCAATCCTACTCATTTTTGAGCCCCTCACTTTTCCAGGGCCAAAAGCAGGTTGACATTTTTGGCATCCAGTAAAATGTCACCACAACTATTGGATGGATTGCTTTACGTTTAAAACCGTGAAACACTCTGTTACAAGTCCTGCATTCAAAACGTGACTTAAGTAAAAGTACTTTAAGTATACTTAAAGTACAAAAAGTAAAGTTACTGCACAACTGCCCATTCCAGAATAATATGTTATATTATTGTATTATAAATATAATAATATGTTATATTATTGTATTATAAATATTGATGAATTATTGTGTTCATCACTTTAAAAGGTTCAATGTGTAAGAAATGCCAGAATTTAAACCTAAACCATGAAAACCATTAACCAACATTATCAACAGAGTGTAAAGATGTAACAGTGTCGACATTCTGTCAAAGGCGTCTATGTCTTGTACTGCAGAGATATCTGCTGAAGTCAACAGATAACTGACAGTTTCCTCGTCTCCGCCGCCCAGACCCAAGCCAACATGAAAACTATAAAAACGTAACGTCACACGGAACGTACAGCCCCCAGTGCCACAGTAAACACACATATCTAGAGTTATTTAGACCCACTGTCAGATCAGTAGTCTGGTGAAATGAACTGACAGACTCACACAGGAGTAAAAAATACACAATAAATATATCAACACCAGAAGAGAGACATAGATCTATATCTATAGATCTCTATATCTATAGATCTCTATATCTATATCTATAGAGATATGTAGATAGATATAGAGATAGATAGAGAGATAGATATATATATAGCTGTAGATAATATATTAGAATACTCTATAACTTAGAATATAATAAATATGACAAACTACTACAACTAAGATTGATAGATTGTATTGAACCAGTAGAGGTGAAATACTGACTCCAATTTCTTTGGATCAGGTGGCTCAGAACTACACATTGAACCTTTAATATTGAATAATAATAATAGATAAATTATTTGATTTATTAATCAGAATTTTCAATGTAACTAAAGTAAAAAAAATAAATGTAATAGAGTTAAAAGTACAATATTTGCCTGTGAGTTTTAGTGGATAAGAAGTATAAAAGTAGCGGAAATACTAATAAAATGTACTTATGTACAGTATTTGAGTAAATGTACTAGTTGCTATCCACCGCTGGCTGTAGGCAGAGACTAGAGTTCAGACACAAACAGTTAAAAAGAGCAACAAAGATATATAGTCTTTGTCAGCTAGTTCCTTCTAATTACTGCTAAATAACAGACTGAACCTACAAATGAACAAAAAACAAGAAACCAGTCCAGCAGTGTTTGATTTAGCAACATACTGCACTACTAACTGTTCTGGAACAATACAAGACTGATATGTAATGCAGAAAAACAACATTGCATGACGAGAAAGAATATTTAAACTGATCAATTTAGAAACGTAGATGAGTCTTAGAATCTTAACTATTTATCTTTCAGACGCCTGTGGCTGCAAGCCATCAGGATTCCTTTTGAACAGCCTGAGCGTGTGAAGTAAATAGCTTGGAACGAGTCATTCTTTCAACATTTAAAGGTCGCACAAACCATATATGCAAATCAGGGTAAAGGTGTAGCTATTAGCAAGCATTTCATTGGTCTGTGAGCCCAATGTGTGTTCACATGTTCAGCCCAAGACCTGTAGTGACTCAGAGGCTTCGATTTAGAGCCTTTGCTCGCCTGTTTTTCTCATCTAAAGTACTCGCACACTAATGAACCGATACATCCATTTGACGTTCATGAGGAATGTTCTATTTGCGTGTCTCTTACTGGTCGGTTCAAAGCTTTCAGTAGGGCTGTGGTTGTAGATTTAAAATGATTTATCCAGTTTTTGGCAATGTCACCTGGTTGTTTTTGTAACATTTTAAAGCCAATTTTAACTTTATGTAATGTTGCTGTAACTCAAATTGTGTCATCCTGAAGTCTGAAATATAACACTTTGTTAGATTTATAATAAACTAGACAAAGACACATTCACAGTCTGTGGTTCTCATATTTCTCTGTTAAATATTAATCTCGAGCTAGGGGTGGTTATCTTAGCTTAGCATGAAGATTGGAAGCCGGGCAAAACCGCGAGCTGGCTCTGTCCAAAGTTAATGGTTTTGTCTATCAGTACCTCTAAATTTAACAAATGATCAAGTTATAGGTTGTTAGTTTCATTTGTACAAAAACAAAAATGAAACAAAAACAAGTTGTGGTTTTATGGGCGGGATATGTGGACAGAGCCAGGTGAGCCGTTCCTCCCTGCGTCTAGTCTTTGCTAAGATAAGATAACCACCTCTTGGCTACAGCTTCATAATTAACAGACAGATATGAGAGTGCTAGCAATCTTTTCATCCAACACAAGTGGGAAATTTCTCAAAATGTCAAACTTTTCCAACTCACTTACAGAACCAGGAATTGTATTTGCAGAAGAAATATAAGCATTTGACTGATCTCTGGAACAATTGATCGCATGTTAGCCTAGCCGACAGAGTCCACATCAGTGTAGTCGTGCTAGCTTTGACTTTCCTGGATGTTTTATCACTTCCTTTCTTTGTTAACTTCCTGCTTACTTCTCAATGTCAAAGATCATTTTTAGCTAATAAAAAGCTAAATCGTTGTTCTCCACACGGACCGTTCACCTGCATGCAGCCAAAGCTTGCTAAACGTGATTGTTCAATACTGCTCGGACTACAAATGGTGAGGTCTAAAAATGGAAAATCAGAATGCTCCAATACCAAAATCTTATCCCGTTCCCAATACATTGTGCGTTCATATGCAGATATCTGTTTATAGACATTACTTACTTATTAAATCTATGCTCTGCCCTGAGGTTGAACTCATTCAATGAGATGAGAATCTAAAATTCAAGCCTGAAGAAGCTTTCCAGCATGACGTAGTTGGGTACAGGTCATGTTTTGCTATGAACAGAAGCAGGAGGGGGGTATGGGAGAAAGTGACATGTAATGCTGCCTGCATGCCTTTCAGCACACTAGATATCAGCTCATCAGAAGAAACAAATATGAATCGACGTGTGTCTGGCTCTTTGACAACAGTGTAATACCAGATCATTGAAAACATGTTTACGAGCTTGCGAGAGAGTGTCGGCTGATAAGACGGCATGTGGACCGGCAGGCTGGAGTCTTCCACTCTACTGCCAGCGTGGTAAACAGCAGCAGGAGTGTTTGTGAGCAGTGGGCGGGACCTGAGCTCCACATGCTGTCCAAACACGTGGAGTCTGAATAGCACGGACCAAGAATACAGACCTGCGGAGACTTTCCATTGACACACACACACACACACACACACGCACACGCACGCACGCGCACGCGCACTGTTCTTGATCTATTTTAATATATCTGTCAACCATCTTCATTTAAATCTTTTCACATATTATACTATTAAGAATCCTAAAGAGACAGTAAAAAAGATTTAAGTTAGAGTCAAACAGAGCAGGCACAAGCTTTAAGACAATACAAGTGTTACCACACATGGTCTGTAAGGCTCTCAAGCAGACAACTCAACCCAGAAACTTCCATTGGCATTACAGCAAGAATTCAAAAATGACAGATGAAAATGAAAAATGCTCAGTCTTCAGATATAAAGCCAAGCGTACAGATTTTTTCCCTGGGGCAGCTTTCTGTCTAGGCAAGCATGTAGAAGTGATGGTTGATAAAAGCCAAAAAGGTTCAGAGAGAACGCGTCAGGGCTGATTGACCTGTCGACCTTCATGTAACGTAGAGTGCTGCTGTTGCTTTAGGAGAAAGAGGCGAAGAGAGTGCAGGCAGTTAACTGATCAAGATAGTCTCTGACCGAATGACCTCTCACTAAACTACAGTTCTCTCCGTTTGAAACAAACAAACCGGAAGAGAAGTGAACAATGCAAAGTCACCAATAGCCCTTTTCCACCATAACAACTCGCAACCTGGTGTTTCCTATAATATCCCCCAAGAGGATCAATCCAATCACCTTTGTCGAATTAGTTTCCATCAATATGATTTTTGAGTAAAAAGTCTCAACAACTATTGAGATGATTCCACGAAATTTGGTACTCACCTTCATGCCCTCTTCCGGGTGAATCGGCCCTTTTCACAGCGGCCATCTTTTCTTTTTTTTTTTTTTTTTTTTGACATGTCATTGCAGGGTAAACACAGGTGCAATTAATAACATTGATTATGGCCCTGTTCCATTTTAGGTGAAGCAGAGCCCTGTCATTGTGTAATTAACGTGATTAATTACACCTGTGTTTATCCTGTAGTGACATGTTAAAAAAGGGCTGCTGTGAAAGGAGCCTGATGTAATAACTTTGGTGAGCCCTTCAAGATCCCTCTAGCGCCACCATCAGGTCCAAATTGTAATTTGTCCAATGCTTTGTTTCATATATAAGAACTCTTTATCTCCAACAGGCACAATACAATAACAGTAACAAAGATACAATAGCGTATAGCATATTTGATGTTTTCTTAAAAACTTTTCTTAAAAGCACTTCTCAAACAGTGGAAGAAGGTTAAAACGTCCTATTCTCATTAGCATTTGATTCAGTATGGTGTTTCTAAAATATATGTCAGTATGTTATGTTTTCATGTGGGCTCACCAGTGCTGTGTGCGTCTGTGGTCTCTTCTGTGGAGAGCCAGAGCTGGCTACTGTAAGTGGGTCACAGCTCCTCCCTGCTGCTGCGCGGCGAAGTTCAATGAGCCCGGCTGAAACCCTCCTTAGGCTGATTCAGGGAGAAATAATGGGGCCAGCGACTCTCAATCCCCTCAAGAGCCGCAGCACAGCACGGCAGCAAGCTGGCAGGGAGGCCCATCAGAGCACAGGGCGGAGAGGTTGCGAAAGGAGCAGCTATTCGCTCTTTAAGACCCTAATCAACAGCGCATACCACACACATGCTGTTCTAATGTACTGTATATCGGGTGCATCGAGTCCGTACTGTACATAAGGGGAATAGCCGTTTAAAGATCAATTTCACCTGATTATTTCCAGCTCGGCCTCTCTCTGCAGATCAAAGCTCTTACAAATCAGGCCTTTTTCCCAGTGGAGATGCTCTTCCAGTTTCACGAGTGCGTTTGACCTGATTATCTAAGCAATTTACGTTGAATGACATATTTTTAAATTGTTGCAATCCTATAAAAATGTATTTGATTGTTGCCCACATATCTCTATAACTGTACACTATAACGCAAACTATTTAGTAGTATTTAGTTAACATGTTTAACATGTTTTGAACTGTTTTTGCATGTTCCCCTTTGGAAAGGAATGCATTCAACTGGATTTTGCTGGAAATTTCCCAATCCTCAAAGACTTCTAGGAACAAGAAATGTCACAAGTTGGAGACAATCGAGCCTCCAAATCGTATGATGATGATGACGCAGATTGCATGGCACCAGCATCGCAGCCAGGATGAATTCTTCCTTGCTTTTCTGTGTGCGTGTACAAGCATGTGATTGTGTGAATGGGATTCTAAATTTGGGAATAATTGGGGGCATCCAGGAATAGACCAGATAGACACACACACAAACACACACAATTACTTCAAAGGAGCATCCTGTAAACTGTATTTTAGGAACCTTTAACTGTTGTTGCACAGGCTTGAGAAATGCACTTCCCTGAGACAAGCTGAAAGACAACCAGCAACAACAAAAGCATCACGCAACAAAGACTTCTGGTTTCGTGTCCTTCACTTGCAGTTTGTCTTTGGAGCAGAAATGTGCCCGTTACAGATTTAGTTTTTTCAGGCAGACAGTGAGTGCAGAGAGGGGTTAGGAACACTGTGTCCCTCCTGGTGGCTTGGTGGTGGGTTCTTATGTAAGGCTGGTTTCTGCCTGGCAGCAGAGCAGAGCCCCACTGATGCTGTCATACTGCTAATTAATACACACCAGCTAGAGGTGTGCCTTCAATGGCTGCTTGTGTGTGTGTTTGGTTCATCTTGTGTCTGTAGTGGAGAGCTGGAAACGTGATGCCCATAAAGAATAGCAACTGCATTATAATCACATTATGAGTGTGGGATATTTCTTTTGCAATCAAAGGGTTCTGTGTTTTAAGGGGACACATTGGGTGAGACCCAGGGTTACTAATTAAATTGATTTAGAAAGAGAGTAGTAGCCTGAATGCTGCTCAATTTTTCCTTCATCTGCAAACAAGACTGACAATATCAGCCGATTCATATTCTCACATTTTTCTTCCCCTGCCATGTAAAACTTCTCCCACCTGATGATACTTCCACGTTCCCACCATTCCCCATCCCCTGCACAACTGTAGCATATAGGCCGGCCTGGTTCTAATAAAGACCCTCCGTATCTTCACTTGTGCTTTTCCTGAGGCATTTTCCCTGCCTGCCTGAGCTTTGCCTGTTCTGAGCCCCTGCCTGCCTTTTGGACTCCTGCCCTCTAGTCTGATCCCTATCGCATACGTTTGCCTCATCTCCCCTGCCTGCCTGTTTTCGACCAAGAGTAAACTTGAACTTTGAATTTTACGGGCCTGATCTCAGTCATGCTTTTGAATTTTTACTGAGCCTTTACAAAGACCACGTCTACAGCCATGCTACAGCCCGGATATGTTCGGCTGTACTTTTAGCATCAACATTTATGCTAACATGCTCACAATGACAATGCTAACATGATGATTTGTCTAGCAGGTATAATGTTGACCATTGTCACCATCGCTGGAGAACGGGCCGGCTGAAGCCATCATAATTCTGCACTAAGGGAGAAAATGCTCTGGGTTGATTGTATTTCTTTATCCAATCAACAGTCGTCTTTATATTTTCTAGCTAGCTGAATGCAGACGAAAGGCCATGCTTGGAATATAAAACTTTTTCCATAACAGGCTGGCAAACATGCAGTTAGACAGCAAATGTTATATGAACCAAGCACGCCTGCCTTATTACGCAATCCTAAACTTCCATAAAACATGTTTAGCATGTAGGCTGCTAGCTCAGAGGTTGTTGTTGCTGTTGTTTCACATGGCGATGGAGATTTTGAAAACAGTAACGCGCAGATAGCAGCAGGGGAGGAGAATTCCATATGAAATAGCCAGCCAATGGCAGTGTAAGCACAGTCTTCATCCTGTGAGTCACACTACCATCTTAGTTTACCGCGTTAGCATACTAACATTTGCTGATTGCACTAGACACAGAGTACGGCAAAAGCTGATGGGAATGTCATTCGTTTTGTAGGTATTTGGTCATAAACCAATTGAACAAATTAAAACTATGACCTGATTGCTCCAGCTCCATACGTGAAGCACAGATTATCAGTCTTATCTAACTCTACGCAAGACAGCAGAAAAGGGAACATTTGAACTATTCCTATAAATACCACAAACACAACTCCATTCTTCATTGACAGCAAAAGTCTCAAAACCTTGGAGAATAAAATTAAAAGTATATGCAGGACTAGATACCAAAATGATTGTTGGTGTGTGTTTGAGTCTCTATGCCTTGTTTCAACCAACAATAAGTAACCAAAGATAAGAAATGTAACCTTGTCAATGGAAAATATTCCCATATCTTACATTGATAGCTGCATGGTAAAGAAACACACAAGAAAAACACTGTGCGACAGCTGCATGTGAGTGCGTGGGAGATGCAGGGGGCAGGTGACAGGTAAAATGTGTTGTTTACTTCCTGCTTTGAACCTGCTAACCTCCAGACTATGATTACGCAGTACTTTATGGAGACGCGTGGCTTGACAGGAAGTCATTGGCTCAGTGTGGGCTTCCTGCCTCGGCCTCCGCTTGCGTTTGAAATAAAAACAATTACAAAAAGACAAAGTGTCGCTCGGAGAGTTCAGCTCCTCAACTCTCCTCAATACAGGACGGAGGTACAGTAGGATATCCTCCTCTCTTGACATACAGTCAGGAAGCTATTAGACTTTGTGCCAAATGCATGATATTCCAGTAAATAAGGCAGAAGAAGAGGGGAAGGATTGGATTTGGTTTAGAGGAGGATAAACTAATTTTAAATCTTTTGGGGAAAAACTAATTAAAGCATTCTTCTTCTTACAAAGTATTCATTCAAGTAGTGAACTGGCACTGCTCTATGTACAAGTCCACACTCTGTACTTGGTCACGTGGGGACTTGAACTGGTGACCCTCCAGTTCCCAAGCAAAGTTCCCTACAGACTGAGCTGTAACCCCACATTTCTTTTCTTTTTTTTTTTTTAATCATTTACTCAAATGTCATTTTACTTGTGGAAATAAAAAATGAAGACAAAGATGTACCTCTTTAAATAAATTCATTTATTTCTGTAGGTTGCTATCCATAATCAATACAGACAAAAGCAATACTCGACTACCAGAATTTATAAATCATTATAATCATCTCTTGTGAGCATCACAATAAACAGTATATTGAATTATGTACAATGGAAGACAACGACATATTCAGACTGAGTCAATCCAAGATCAATCTGAGTCTGTCCATGGACACAGAAATGGGGAAAGCGCTTTGAAACATGTCAAAAACAAAGTTTCCAGCGGAAAAAAAATAAAAATAAAACACTTGGCAGAAAGAGAAATGTACAAGGAGCAAAACAGCTTCTGCTCGCCACAAAAAAGAAAATAAATCATCAATGCAATGTTACATTTGGTTCCACGGTTGTAAACTAGATTGTATTCATGTCACTATTGCATATGCCATTAGGGTAAAGTGTGTCAACAAGGCAAAGAGATCTCTATAATAAAATAGACAGTATTTTTTCTTATAGTCACAGAGACTGTGAGGGAGAAAAGCATACAATACACTTTACAACCCAAAAGCAAACCCCGTCCCCTTTTTAAAAATCGGTAGCCAAAGTCTTTACACAGGAATATCGTTGCAACATAGGTCAAATCTAAGTACTCTTTCAATAGATTGTTTGTAGTTAAACTCTTTCTATGTACACAATGTACACATTCAAGACTCTGAAGATAAATAGATACCATAACTTAGCGTGGTATACTCCAATATTATTCAACTCTGTCAGAACCATTTCCCACGCTATGTTTGCGTGGTGTTCCCACCAGCTCAGCGATACATTCAGACATGGTTTTAAGTTTTACAATCTACTGTACACTAAAGGGGTTGTGAGCCAGTTGGAGTCGGCACAGTGGACGACGCAAGGACCACACAGTCAGGATAGAGGGCTTTCCAAAAATGTTAACCAAATGGCGACCGTTTTGGAAGGTCATAGCTCGTCATTTTTGACCGGAAACGGATGAAGATTTCTTTACCGAGAAAAATGTTTTGTTTCTTCTGATTAAAACGAGACCGTGTCATTTTTGAAGAAAATAACACTTTCTTCTTCTAACAAATAATAAAACACACCGTTGCTAGGCCTATGACCAGTGGTTTATGGTAGCCTAGCTAATATTAGCTAACATTAGCAAACTTTTGATAGATATTGGCGTGTAGCTGAGATTACTAAATTGGTTTGCTCAATTTCTTTTATTCTTTTCAATTTATACTAGTGTTACTCTACATTTTAGCATTTATCATTATCATGAAATTGCTGCTCGAGACCACAGTGGCTGCTATTCAGCGAAACTTACAGAGGCTCACTTGATAGAAAGACAACTTTTAAAAAAAGAAATAACATGTTTTCTTCTTACAAATTGATAAGCAATAAAACTCTGATGTTCAATTCATTACACTCAAGTTTTACTGCTAATGTTAGCAAATGTCAGCAAGTAGCTAACGGTAGCTATTGATAGCTTATGTCAGCCAGTAGCAGATTGTGGCTCATGTTAGTGAAACATTTAGGTACATACTGCTGTACAACAGACTTTACTCTTCTTCAACTTGATTCTTCTTCAATCAAGAATATGACTTTCTCTACTACCATTAGCCTACACTATATCCAAGCATTTAGCATTGTCCTGTAATTGACACATAGTTGCCACTAAGTGATATAGTTAGTTACATAGTCTTGCTTTCACTTGTAACATTACAGAATTCTCTTCAGTCAGATGAAACTCTTTGTGCCATCTGCCATATAGATATAGTTTCCAGACAGCTGGTTTTCCAGTGAACCTCCATGATGGAGCCAGATGTGGCTGTTGGCCTCTCTACTTTTTGTGATTGTCCAGCCCTGCTGACACTGGCGGCGCCTTTTCCGCCTCACTTCAGCCCTCGCTAGTTGACTGGAAACCGTCTCGACTGTGCCCCAACCTCGACATTTTTCGTTGACTCCACCACCCCTCCATTGTCACCTCAAATTGTACCGTCAAGTTATATCACAGCAGGGCGGCCTGCGTTGAGCTCAACAGCAGGCCGTAGGTTTGAAGGTAGGAGTGTGTGAGGTTTTCAGGCTCAAGTGACTGAGGAACTGTGGGAGGTACAGTGCACTCAGATGCCTGGTGTTGTGGGGTCTGAGCCGAGTTACAAAGACATGCATAACTCTTGAAGACATTTAGAAATATATTTTTTTTTTAAGTTCAGAGCTTTGATTGGACAAAAAATAAACTAGGTTAGAATAAATAAGAAATTTGTTATTAAGAAAATACTTTAATATCAATAAGATAAATCAGATCTCAAGCAGCCCCACTGTACTGTACACTTCTGAAATAATATTTTAAATGGTAAGCTTACTTTCCACAACAGAATAACAATATAGAGGTCCAAACAGACATACCGTAATAGAATATTTATCTCTTATCTCATAGAAAACATAAGGACAGTATAGACATTAAGGCATTGGGTAGGTCTTATCAGACATTCATCTTCCAAAAATAAATAACATATCCAATCCAAATATAGTTATATACTCAGTGTATCTTGGTATCCTCGCTCCCTGGGTCATTTCAATATGACAGACTTTCATACTGGTTGTACTTTGTCTCAGAAACACACTCGTACTCATACAGGCAGTCATAAAACTACCCTCAAGAAAATAAATAGTATGTGTGTACCATTAGAGTTTTGTTATTATCTGACTATCTTTGCTTCTGTGCTTGCGCCAAAATGTGGGCCACATGACAAATGGCCTCTGAAAGCGCAGGGAACATGACACACACACACACACACACACACACACACACACACACACACACACAC
>CALSCE010010649.1:8647310-8666316 GCA_943593645.1 Bovichtus variegatus
TATATATATATATATATATATATATATATATATATATATATATATATTTAAATAAATATAAAAATAATAAATAAAAACTAAATTAGATCACAAATAAATAACATCAACTAGCCTATGTCAATATATAAAATAATATATAAAAAATATATTGTAGTGCACTGCCACAACCTACCGAAAACACCTCAAAAAAATCAATGCCCCTACTATTATGAACACTCCTAGTAAAAGGTGATTAAAATCAATACTGATATATGAGCCTAACTGTAGTAATAATCACCTCACTGTGCAAATTAAGCTTCTTGAATCATCACAGAGGAAGCAGGAGCCGGTCGGCGCCGCCAGATAAAAGGTATTGGTCAGACGAGGAGGTCGAAACAGAGACGGCTGACTTGGCTAATCTGGGTCTGGTACAGAACATCCACCTGGCTGAGCTGCGGCTAGCCAGGGCCGCGAGAAGAGACGGTGAGCTCAGGTTAGGGCAGAGGTAAAACCACCTCGGCGTCACATGGGCTGACTTACTGACAAAACAAGAGGTAAACAAACACTTGAACCTCATGCCAGGCAGGCATTAAGACATCTAATCTGAGTCCAGTTGGAGCACCAAAAGAACATATCAAAAGCTTATGACTTCAGGGTTTTGTTGACGAGGAATGCAGTAACGTTCCTCACCAAGGAGGCTGTCACATGGGTCTGGGGGTCGAAATTCCAAGGGGCAGTAAGGTCTGATTGTTTTAGTGGTACTTTGATCCTGACAAACATTTGCCTCCAGAGTGGCAGCATTCCACCAGAAGTTCTCATTCCAACCAAACTACATTTCACTGAGGAGGGTCAGCCAGGGTGTTTAGCTGGAATGAAAAGCTGCAGACTTCTGGGTCGAGATGGCACATGGTGCGGGGGCCCAGCGTGATGTCCTGATAAACATGCCGCTGCCAGTGGGGCCTAGCACCAAAAACCCCAGCGGCGCACTCTGAGCTCCTTCACCCCGCTTCGCCACACAGCACAGGACTGAGCGTTCCGTAAACAAGCCATCAGGTCTGCCATCCTCCCAGAATGCACTTTGGTTGAAGGGGGCCTCACCAATTTGTTGCTTTAAAAAAGCCCTCTCACCTCCTCTTTCTACTGAGCACACAAGCCCGTGCTCCATCTCCCCCTCTCTGCTTGTCTTACTTCTGCTAAGTGAACAACCTAATGAGGCAGAAGGGCAGTCGAGTGCACGTGCCATCCTGCCCCATTATGCACGCATTCATTCGCTCTCCCACAAACACTCAGGCACTGGAAAACAAAACAGGCCACTCTCTCTGCACATCTCTGCCAAGTGTTCACGGATGCAGGCTACGCCACTAAAAAAAAAAAAAAAAAAGAAAAGAAAAAAAAAGCTCCCTGGGAGAAAAAAACACCCCGACTGCTCTGCATGCGTACGTGCTACAGTCCACATGTATGTGCTTGACTCGTTTCCCTCCCTCTGCCTACTCAGGACCGCCTACTAATACAATCAGGATATTTGTACTCCATCAAAAACAGAACACGAGTACAGAACACACGTGAACCCACAGATAAAAACAAAACAAACAAACAAACAAACATGCGAGCACACGTTGTTAAGACGCATTTAGATGTAAATACAATTTCTGAGAGGATGCACCAGACTATCATTAACTCAGTTTACCGCCTATTTAACCCATTTGACTTCAGTCACACACTGTACATTAAAATAATGCATTAAGGAACATAATTAATTTTCCATACTGTGGTGACTCCTCTTTATCCACCAGAACAACACTGACTGTGTAAATAATAACAATTTTTTTATAGCATTTTTTCTGTGCTGTGTTCAAAAAAAGAAACCGAATATAACTTCTCTCTCCATACACAGGGACCATGTGGTGAAATAAAAGCCACTTTCTATTCAAATGTCCTGGAGCCGGGACAAAAACAGGCCCCTCTCACAGCAACTTTTCAAACCCGCTTAGCCAGGAATGTGGACTGTGACATCCAGTTACCTGATGGCCGCATAGCAACTCGCCCACTTTGTTGTTTTCCCTCGCTGCCTACAAGGACACAAACACATATCCACTTGTGCAGGGCCTCACATGTCAGCGTACACCCCCTCCCCCACCCCTCCTGCTCCAACCCTTCTACGTGCTCGCAAACACATGTGAGCTCACTATGTCCAATAAACGGTGTGGGGACATAGGGTCAAACTGGGCTTTAAAGTCAACATTCCGTTGTTCCAATTTGTTTAGACCGTTTGTTATCCCACGCCGCAGCTTTATTTGGTTCATAGGGATATTCTGTGACACTATTGATTATGGGATGGTGGGAATAAGAGGTCTATAGGAGGTCACATTGATGTGCAACACATCCTAAAGCCTACCCAACTGAAAAAACAACAGCCGGAAATGCCCACGGCCCAGTGGCACATTAGGAGGCCTGAACAATACTTGTGTCTAATATTTCATGAAGAATATGTAGTCTGTAATTCCTTTCATTCATAATAAGCGTTGGTGGAATCCCAAAATCTACTTGTGTATTTTTAGTATGAGCAGCCCACGACAGCAGCAGCAGCGAGGCAGCATCCTGCTCTGTGCGGTCGTGGTGCTTGTTTACTTCAGAGCTCTCAGCCTGGTCACGTTTCATAGCAGCCTTCTGCTGCGTTCACATGTTGAGGGAAATGTGGGAATACCAAATATAAATGAGTCAAAAAACAGTAAAAGTGTGATTGATGGCAACTAAAATCAGAAGCTACTCCTCCTCATTTTGACACAAACACCAATTGACACTCGGTCGTTTAGTTGCAAACATTGCCACTGAAATGCTATGTTACAGGAGATGAAAAAACTAAGAAGTAGGAGCCTAAGAGGAGCACCTGAAGGCTGCATTAGCACCGCCTACGCATGTACTTTGAAATCCACACAGCCGGTTTGAGTTTGAATCTGGAGGAAATACAAGTTTGCCTCCATCCTTGTTTTTCCTTTTTTTTTTTTTCATTTGACTGCCAACTGTACAGTGCAGCTATCTTTTCTTACAGTACGGCCAAACTGAATTAGTCATGTGTTTCAAATAAAAAGAGGTACATTTCACATAACAAAACTACTTTCTTCCCTCTTTTAAAAAAACCTGCAGGACTTTTAGCAGAACGTTTAGATAAATTAGATACATTAGCAGCAAAACATCTGACACTCACTCACCTTTGGCAGTAGTTGCTGCCTCCTTGAATCCCAAACAGACATATGGTGAGCTGTGTAATCCATTGATACCCCCTTTGCAGCTGCTGGTGGGTTTGAAGCCAGTCAGGTCTTCGCATTTCTCCACGTCCCTGTTGTCCAGGAGGTTCAAGGCAATGTAGTTCAGCCCGTTGGGGTAGCCGACTGAGCTCTGTCGGTTCACAGGGCTGTTGCCGTATTCCTCGTCGGAGCCCTCACTGCTCCGGGACGAGATGTTCTCGACCGAGCTATGCCTCTTCACCGTGTCACCGCGGGCGAAAGAGGGGAACACCGGCGTCACAGTGGCAGTAGAGGAGAAGGTCTCGGAGCTGTGGCGCCGACGTCCCTGCGGATTGGCCCGGATCACCTTAGCGGAGCAGTCGGGGTCCACTGTGGAAGAAGAGGGGGCCCCAAGCAGGAAGACCCCAATGCCTTCTGGGACTCCCTGGTCCTCCAGAGAGACCCTCCTCTCCCTGCTGCTCTGGCTGCTGGACAACAAAGTTGAATGGTTAGTGAACAAATAGCTTTTCTTTTTTTTACACAGGTAAAAACCATCGAGCTACTACAAAAGTTTAAGATAAAATCAAATTTCTAAAATATTCAGGATATTTACTTAAGCCACTTTGCACAATTCACATTCTTATCTGCTTCTTGTTGCCACCATTTCCCTTGTGATCAGTACACATTTATTAAAAAGGACAAGCATAATGGTTCACATCTCAAGTCACATCATCAATGTTGATAATGTTGATTCTCAGGCATTTTCAATTACATGCTGTACATTTATTAATTGAGTAAAACTTTAAATGTATTCATTCAGTGTAATTAAACTATTTTTTGCCTTTGCCTGGGATCAAATCATACAGCCAGACTGTTGAAATAAATTATAATAAATCCTAAAAATGGCCCCCTCCTAACACAGATACACATACCTTGCGGTGTTCTGAGGAACAAGCTGTGGAGGCGAGCTGGTCATCCCAAATGTCATCTCAGTGTAGTCATTTTTCACCTCATCACAGAGGCCCTGAGACCCTTTCTCACTATCCAGATGGTACACTCTGTCCTCCTCTGAGCACATAGATAACTCTGGGAGTGTGTCCAAGCGCTCAGCGGGAGTGTCCGCCTCCTTGGGCGATTGTGAGCCCAGCTCCAGGTTCATGTAGTGTGTCAGAGAGGACCTCCCCATGCCCCCGCCGCTGGAACCCAGTGATGAAGACTGGCTCTCTGTGGATACAATGGAGGGTGGGGAGAATCTGGCGCAGCTGAAGTCAATGTTGATGTATTCCCCAGGGCTCCGGGGTTCTCCGGGCAGGGGGTGCTCGTTCATGCTGGGCAGGGTCCTCACGGTGTCTAGGGAGAGCCTGTTAGGCCTGCCAAGCCTCCCTCTGTAGGGCAGGCTCTCCGCCCGGCCAAGTCTGACTGGGGAGGGTACAGAGGGGCTCAGAGGTGAGGTTTGAGCTGCACTGGGCTGCATCACTGAATAATAGTCTGACTCCCCCACCCTCTGCCTCAAACTCTGAGGGCTCATCAACACATACTGGCTGCTTTCCTCATTCTTGGAGGCCTGAAGTTTAGCAGGGAGCGTCAGAGAGCCGCCCTGGTAAGCTGACCTCACTGCTGCAGGTTCACCAGCCAGCAGGCCCAAGTAGTAGTCAGGGGGGGTCTGGAGTGGAGGTGGGTGTCCAGGCGACATGTTCATGTATTCACCCTGCCTGTCTGGGCTCTCCATGGACGATTTGGAACTACACCACATTCTCATGTAGCCATTGTCCTCCAGAGAGCTGCTGCAGGGTGAGTTGGTCTTGTAGCCACCACCGGCAACCGCCTGAGGATGCACTCTAGGGTTCACAATCTGCTTAGGTGCTGAAACACACATGGGGCTCATGGGCATGTAGTTGTCTACCTTGCCAGACTGGGCAGCTACACCTGGCGTCATTGGCATGTAGCCATCATCGGCAAGGTTACTGCTGGAGCTCCTGGATGAACCGATTTCAATGTCTCCGTAATCCTCGGGGTAGCACACTTTGGGTGAGGCGGAGTGAGAGTTCTGCCCATGGGCCATCCTCATGAGCGTGTAGTCATCTAGAGAGGCCGAGGACAGCGGCGCCACCATTCTCTGTTGACGTGGTGTAGTGAGGGAGTGCGTTCGCTTCCTGTAAGCCTTGTCATACGCCAGGCTGTCGCCGCCAGCCCTGGATCTGCTGCCATCTCCCCCCTCCATTATCATGTAGCCACAAGGGTCGTTGATGTCACGGGATGGAGGCGTGCTGGACAAAGAGTCTGGGGTGTCGCTGCGGGTCAGGGGGAGGAATCTTGGTTCACCTGGGCTGGAGCTGTAATCATCACACAGCATGAAGCCAGTGTCGCTGAGGGAGCCGGAGATGGAGGCGCTGCAGCTGAAAGGCCGCCTGACTTTGTCAGGAGTGGACATACTAGCCCCCCTGGGAGAGCAGCTGATGGGGCTGGAGGTGCCTGGGGGAGAGTTGGACACCGGCATGGACCGGCTATGATGCAGGTTGGAGGAGGACTCTAGCATTCTACAGGTGCGCCCACTGCTGAGTGTATGGGACCTGATGAGGTGATTCCCAGAGTTCGGACTGGTGGGACTCCCGTTCACAGATATGGACATGGACACAGGCCGGGTCACGCTGCCGTCTCCCTCGCTGGCTGTTCTAATCCGACAGGACGTGAACTTTCTCCCTGGGGACGTGGCTGCCATGCTATCTGTTCTGGATCTCCTCACCAGGCCCGTCTGACTGGGGGGCAGGTTGTTGAGGTTGCGTCGTGTGGGCACAGATATGGGATTAGTGCTTGCAGACTGGCTCTTGCTCCGCGGTCTGAACTCAGACAGTTCCTTCATGGCTTTCATAGCCTCAAGAATAGTCTCATGGATGTTCTGTGCAACCACTGAGTCCTCTGCCTGCATCCAGAACTCCCCAGGCCCAGTAACCGCTGAGCGTCCCACCTCTATGAAGAAGAAGCTGTCCGAGTGGCCACATCTCCTGATGTTCATGAGCTGTAAACTGACAGCAGCTTTTTCGGAGTTCAGTTTGACAAAGCTGATGGTCCGGCTGGACAAACACAGCCTGTAAACTCCAGTGAGGTTCTTGATCTGACCCAAGCCTTTGGATTTCAAGTTGACCTGCCACACCTCCTTATAGGCAGCTGTTGCAGGAGTAATGAGTCCGTAGCTGGCTTCCTCAAAGCCTACTAAAGAGGAGGTAGAAGCGGGGCTGTCGTACACTTTCCCCTCGGCTATTAAATCAGTCAGAACCGTGTACCAGCTCTCCTGCTCCTGCTCGTTGTCTGCAGCCACAGCGAAGTACTCGTCCTTGGTGTAGAGGGCGATGAGGTGCTTGTGTTTGGCGTCGGCCCGTTTGTTTACGCACAGACATGAGTCCAAAGTTATGAGCCGTTTCGCGGCGGACTTGTTTCTCCATTTCTTCTCGCTTTCATAATACTCCAGCCGTGCCGGGCAGCGCTCGGTCGGCTCCCGCAGCACGAAGAAGCGCCGGTGTCCGTGTTTCTGCTTCCTCAGGTATCCGCACTTCTTCACGCCGTTCGTCCCATTTGATAACAGGTGTCCCCCCGTCGCCGGAGGACTTGCCATTTCTGTCCACTTCTCTTTTCAAGTTCCAGATAAGCAAACTCCTTTTTTTTCTTTTTTTAAAACTCGCAGCAAAAAAACTTTAAAGATATCCCGTTTTTTTTGTTTTTTTTTTTTAAATCTAATCCATGTCAGACATCGCGAGCTGTGTCCTCTATCACAGTAGAAGCAACAGTGCAGTGGGACTGATCTGATCCGGGAGAAAAACAACATGTGACGCTGCTGCTCTAAAAACAGAATAAAACACGGAGTCATAGGGGGGCGGGGCCTGCTGCAGGGGCCGTGCCTGTCCAGTGCACGGCTCTGACGCTGCCTATTGGCTGATTAAATAATTCAAGGCATGCAAACCCCGCCCACTGCTTTTCCAACAGCTCTCTCGTGTAGAAATCAGAAGCCCTTTGAATAACAACTATTCCTGTATAAAAGAAGGAAAGTATATGCAAAAACACGGACACTAGTTTTATATATTTATTTTTACTACACTACAGTGGTACCTCAATTCAAATATATATTTGTTTTTTATTACAGTGTGATTGACAAGCCAGTTTGCATTTATGAGGGTTTGAAATGTGAAACATAATGCTGGATTGTAACCATTCATTTATGAGGCATTAACAGTGTCAACAAGCCGGACATGCCACTTGTTATATAAGCAGTGTTGTGGCCTATATTTAAACCAGTGGGTATTCCTCTCCCACTGGAACCTCATATTATAACATCAGCAAGTATTCTCCCATGAAACACTCCAGCAGTGTCTACATTCGGTAATAATTATGCACATTATTTGTTGAAAATGTGGTAAAGAAAACATCTGAAGGGAAGAAACTTTGTTTTGTTATTGATTTAATAATGTATTACGCTTGTGCTGCACTTTGCTGCATTTCTTACAAAATTTTATTTTGAATGAAAAACAGAAATCTCACAGAGAGGGGATGACTAAAGCGAATGCGTCAGAGGCTTCTGTGTCATAACAAGCTGCAGAAATGCCGCCATCATCTGGCTGCTCGGGCTCACTCAAAACTTTTCTCCTCAGTGTAGATCACGATCAGAGACTCCAAAGGTAATGCTGGATAACAAGCGCTGGGGGTGACTGTATTAGACTGTGAAGGGCCTGTCAGATGTCAGGAGGAAGCTTGCAGACATCTGCTCATCAGATCATCTCGGTAATTATGCTGCTAATTCTCCCTGTGATCTTCACCATCATTAGTTTATTCGCGTGGGGCAGACCCCCCCCCCCCTCCAAACACACACTTGGATTGCTTTTTTTAATCTCCAAGCAGATTACACCTCTGTCGACGAGGTGTCAGTGTGAATTAGATGCTATAGACGATGAGAGGGTATCCTGCTTCAACTCCTTCATAATGAGCATATCTAACAAACACATAGATACTACAGATTAAGGGTAATCCCTGCCTTCTCTAATCACTATTGTTCTCATTATTGTTATTGTGGATGCCAGTGTGTGTGTGTGTGTGTGTGTGTGTGTGATCTGTGATATTTGGCCATTGCCTATTTTTCTGTTTGTGCACAAGTGTTAATTTATCCGAGTTAAGCTGGGCCGCAGCATGTGTTTTCAGCATTAGTCGTCACCTATAATCTGAGGTATGAGCAAAAACATAAACACCTCCACCAGGATTTAGTAACACATCGCAGATATAAGCAGCCTGAGGGCGAAAACAAAGGAACAAAGAGTTTATTGTTGACACTTAACTGGCAAAGACGTAAAATAACTTGGCATCGATACTGAGGGAATACTGCTGAAGGCTGAATATTGTTGTTTTGCTGCTCTATGTTTTGCAGGCAGTTCATGGGATGTGGTGTACTGATATGTTCCCACAGGGTTTACTTCGACACTAATCTGGGTGTTTTCTGTCCCTCGTCAAGGCTGAATCTTTTATTGTGCTAATGTCCAGGTGTGGCACAACCTTCTCAAAGAAGAACGTGGCATTATTAGGATTCTGTTGTTTTATTTGCCCGACACACAATTCCTACATATTACCATTTTCTTTCAAAAGTCACAAACCTTTTTTCCTCCATGTAAAATAAGATGTTCGATTTCTTTTTTCCACCTCTGGTTAATTTTCAACTCCATGAGGCCGCCATGTTATACTACTGCAGTGTGAAGAGGCCCGAGGACAGACACTTGTACTCTTATTCCCATAGTGGTGATGATAGTGGTAAAAGTAGTACCTGCAGCATTAGTTGCCATAGCACTAGTAGTACAATGTTCAGTATAGCGTTAGCTCGCAACTGTGTTGAAATGAAAGTGTTTATGCAGTGAGAGACTCAAGGTGAAACTAAACGTATTATTCAAATGTTTTTACTGGGTTTTCAAACATAATTCATTATACAGTATTCCAACACCTACAAACTACCCACCTGCGAGACTGGCCAAGACGCCAAGAGTGACAAAATAAAAACAATAATAATAATAATGATAGTCACACATTTATTATAATGAAAATAAATAAATAAATGAAGCTAAAAAAACAAACAAACTCACATGCTAAAATAAAATAAATAAATAAAAGGTTAATATGGTTATGAGTTACGGGCTCCTCAGCCCAGCGGCTATGCGCAGGGCGAGCTAGATTTCCAATTATATAGAATGAGAGGTCTTGCTAAACGCGACAAGAAAGCATCAGCGTGGGCCCGACATATGTTTCCAAATACAGTGGTCACACAGAGGCCCAGTGTCTCACTTTGAAATGTTTAAAAGATATTCAGCTAATCTTGCATTTCAGCTGCATCTTGCAAGTTCGTGTCGTATTAGCCAAACTGGACAGAGAGAGAAAAAGAGTGTTGATCCAGTGATATTAGCAAAGAGGAAAATGCACCAAAACACTTGGGGAAGACGTGTTCCAAAAGCGTTCAGTTTATTTGTTTGTAAAAGAACATTACAAAAGCAAAGAAAAATATTTTTTACAATGTTACCACAGTGTAGTTGGATACTGGGTGATGGGAAAAAAAGGTAGATGAGGATTAGATTCCCACTGGGATCCAGGCTTAGTGCTTCTTGTCACACTACAAAGCTGCTTTTCACAGTGTAAACACATGCAGATTAGCGTACCAGGGGGTCATACGAACTGATATGTCAGTTCAGGACCAAAGGTTTTCCAGGTTATATGAAGCACAGAAAGCCTGTTGATTATCTTAACTGTCAATGAACTTTTTTATTTTTTTAGATTAACCAATTCAATGTTTAGTCTGTCTTTCTCCAGTTCCCAGAGACACATATAACCTAATGCAGTATTTTATTTTATCTTTAAGATATGGTGGCTAAATACATTTCTGACATTATTGTTTTGTTCAATCTTCGCTCTCCACTATAATGTTCAAAAGACTTCTAGATCAAATGTTTGGACATATTGAAAGCTAAAGTTCCAGCAACATCTTGTACCCATAGGTACATGGGCACATTATTGTAATCAGTAACAAATACTAAAGGCTGCACAGCAGTTCATTGCAAATACTGTATATCTGACATGTAGGGGGATTCTTGTTGGCAGACAACACAACACTGACCTCTAGTGGCAGAGGACACACACTGCAAGACTCAAAGTCAAAATTATAAGATTATTAGTAAAAATTATATTTTTTTGTTTTACCATCTCAGAATGTAGACTAAGTAAATCAGTATATCTAGTAAGTAAAAAAGTATTGCATTTGGACAAAGATAAATACGTTAATTAAAAAAAATAGCCGTCCCCCGAAGGCTACTGACTGTTGTTAACTCGTTAATGTTAACATTAATGTTAGCTAAAAGTACAGGCCTTAACCAATGTTACTTTAATAGGTGTAATTTACCTAAAAATGTCTCGTCTCAGCCTAAAATATATGGTATATATATGGTGGCGCCGACGACAAGCCATTTCTTCAATCAAAATTGGAAGAAAAAATAAGAAAATTATTATTTCTGGCTTCATTCTCTGGAAGAAAAAAAATGCTAAAAAGTAAACCGTCAACTGTGCTTGATAACTTCATATAGTTGCTAGGCGACAAGGAGCGGAAAAAGGTAGGGGCGCGAACTGCTGGTGACGTAGACCAGGCCGTCTCATTTCGTAGACTGCTCGGTTCTGCGTCCTCCGAAGGCTGCAGCCCCTGAATTGAGACACAGCTATGGATCGGATGTTCCGTCACTTCCGTTTTCCTTTTTCCGTGTCAAGTCAGCTATCAATACGCAGGCTATTCATTTCAAAATAAAATGCGAGCTTAATAATATGTGCCATTTTTAGTAATAAAAAAGGCAAATACGGGTGAAAATTAAGTATGCTCTTAAAAAAAACAATGGACTAGATATATCATAATTTTAAACACTTTATGTTCCCTCACACTTGCACGTTCTTTTGGTTAAACCTTTACGCTACATTTTATGCTTCAACTTCCGATGTAGTTGAGGCTAAGCTAACCGTAGTTGACTTGATGCAGCTCAGGCAGGAGACATCAGCTATCCGCGGATAGCCCTCCGGTTATACAGACGGAAACATGGTGTCCGCTGCGGTGCTATTTCTTTTAACAGTTGGTTCTATGTGTGGAGAAGCTGCTGCAGAAAGACAACTAGTATATGCTACTGTGGTGAGTAATATTAATATTTAATATAACGCTACGGAATCTTTGTTGAATTCTGCAGCGATTCGCCGCGTTTCCGTTTTGTGTGGATAGACGCTTTCGAAACTATATTCAAAATAGAGGAAATTTTGTGTTTTCTTTGCTTCTCTGTTAACATGTATTTTTTTCTGAACACGAATCAAGTATAAGAGAAACAACGTGGGTCTTTTAGTGAATTCGGCATATTAATAATCCACCTAGCAACTATTTTTCTTTTCTAAAGAAGCTCATTGTGTGTTTGGTCCACACCGCTCGCTTGTAATGCTTTGCGTTAGAAGACTAACAGACTAACCCTTGACAAAGTGTACACTTGATTGATAATTCAACATAAAATTAATATATTTGAATTGGAAGTCGTGAGTCGTGAGACACGAGCAAAGGCATAACAGGAACTCTCTCTCTCTCGCTGTGTGTGTGTGTGTGTGTGTGTGTGTGTAGCAGACACTTTAAATAAATAATTTGAGGGATCCTGAACTTTCATGTTAATATTCTTTCTGTTAACCCTACACTACAAACCTTACCTGTCTGTCCTGCCAGTTTGAACCTATTATTAAAATGTTAATCTCAATGAGTTTTAGCAGTTGTCATTCATTATCAGAAACTCATCCTGTCAGGTGACTAGTCAGCTGTTCCAACAATACAAACCAAACTACATTTGGGAATAGCTAACGTTTGTAACATAAATGCGGATTAGTTTTTGGGTCATATTTAATCTCTGAGGCAGTGCTGGTCTAGACAGATTGATAATGATTTGGGTCATGTAGATACCCCAATTCTTCTTGGATGTTTTTCTCTGATAACAAATATTGTAGCACTTGTTAAAGTATTTGCAGATGCAGCTTTCCTGCCCTAATTTAAAATGTACAGCACTACAACAGCAAAGGGACAGTGCAGATAAAAGGGTAATATAAGATAAGTACAAAATATAAGTACAAAAAACAACAACCGTGATAAGTAAGTGGCAGGTTAACATAATACAGTAAGTGAACATGTGAGAGTCATACTCTAGAAGCCGGTAATAACAATAATACATAGTAAAAAGAGATGTATTGCACATGCGTATTGCACATGATTGTATTGCACAGTAATAAATAGTAACGGGATTACTCTGTATCGAGAACAAAACGTCTCGCTTTGTGCTTAATCTCACCGCTGTCTATTTATATGAAAAGTGAATTTGAATGGATACAATGTGAATATCCTCTTCCTGTTTTTAAATGTACCTTAAGCGCTCACATTTGTTTATTTTTTTTAATGTCCTCCTTTTGTATTGCATTATATCAAACTGTTAAATGACGAAGTAGGTGCTGTTTCCCACCCTCTATTTGTTTTTTTTAGCGTTGCAGACGTGGAATCTGTCACGGATGTGAGAATTAAAATAGAATTGGACGCACTCGTGTTTTCCCGTGTCAAGCCATGACATCAAACATCTTGCTTTCACGGTGTTAAAATGACCTGAGAAGCAGGTCCACTTAGATTTTCTCATGTGAAAGTTGTTTTGTTGACCGTCGTTGCTTAATGTTACGTGTTACTTAATGTTGCACTCGGTTACCTAATTGCCTGCAAGATAGCCATTAATGGACCCTGGAGCAGATGAGATTAGGAGTTCTAAAGGGATAATCCACCCTTCAAACAGAGTTTACACACTTTTTCAGCTATTTTGGATGATCAGTCATGCATGCTCTCCACACCAAAGCACTAGAAACCACACTTCTCTGAAGTGGCTCGAGGATTGAAACTGGAACCTGTACTACTTGAGTACACGGCTGAGGCGGTGGCCTCCAATAACAAGCCTTTCATTCTACACCAACAACTGGCTTCACAAAACGAGTTCTCTATTCATTATCAGGAGCACTGCCTTTTAATATCGACCTTTTCTTTTTTTTTTAGTTGACATGATTTCATCTGTTTGTCTTCACTTCTGAATGACATTACAGTCTCTGACAAACACTAAGATCGTCACTGTCAGCTGACTGGATTGTATTTCCGCCAGTGACACAGATAAAACTAAGACCAAGCTTTTGGCTCAGCTCAGTTTCAGAGGAGCTGCATGGTGTTTGCAAATGTGATGTGTCATTAGGCGGAATAATATGTGTTGTCATTTTAGAAGCGATCTCATATACTGTCAAGTCATGGGAAATAGGACCTAAAGAGGGCTTCTAAAGACCAAATCCAAACACAAGTCACATGATGAAACGGTGAAAGTCAATAAATGATCAAGTGGCCAACAAAAGTTTGGTAAATACATTCTGACCTCTGCTCTCTGTCCCCTCCAGTTGTTTCGGCATGGTGACAGGTCTCCAGTCAAAGCCTATCCGACCGACCCTTACCAAGAGAGCGACTGGCCCCAAGGCTTTGGACAGCTATCGCAGGTATGATGAATATTGTTTTTGTGTTGTCTTGCATACTTATCTATAGCGGGCAAACTGTTTGTGCTACATTTACTGTTCATATAGACATAGGTGCATCATTTTATGCAGTATCCTGTGTTTTTTTTAATAAAATGGGAATACATTTCCATATATATTTTTATATTTGCACACACACAAACTTGCATAAAATCCAGATAATGAGAAAGATTAGAAATTTGACAGGAGAGGTCAAGGAGCCACAGGCTTATACAGCACATCTCCCCTCAATTTAAGGAGAAAAACGAACAAAAAAGGAAAAGGAAAAAAAACACGAATGAAATTTGGAAAAAACAACCAAACAAAAATTTGCAGAAAAACTCAGTAAAACAGACAGAATTGATAAGCTATTCTTGAAAAACATAGTTATTCGTACATGGCTTCCATCAATTGTATTTAATCTCAGCCATTGTATACAGTAGAATCTCAATTCCTCTTTCAAAATGCTCAGAGCTGCACGGTGATGATCTGTACAGAAGCTCATTATGATGGCATGCACACAGTTTGAGTTACTGTGTAAACTGTAAAGCATTAAAGGCTAATACTGAAGCGTGTTGAAGCTGTATTCACTCACTTTGCATGCATAACTTGGCCAATACATTTAGGTCAAGGAGTTTTCATATGATTATAAAGTCATCCAAAAATCAGGCCTGCTAGTATCAGTGTGCATAGAAGCAGGAAATCATTCTCTAGTGTCTTATTGTTTCAACTCAAACAGATTTTCCCATTAGGTCTGCATAAGTGTGTTAACGTTCTAAAGGGTAACTACATCTAGTGACGTCATCAGGAGTATAATGTCGGTTCCTCTGTGTGTGTTTTCAGGAGGGGATGAGGCAGCACTTTGATCTGGGCCACTTTCTGAGGAATCGATACAAAGGCTTCCTTAACGAATCCTATGAGAGACATGAGGTAACATCTCCGCTTGCACATCACATGACGCGTCATCAGCACGCTCACAGGCAGTCAGAGATTCATATGGATATAAAGGAGAAGGGGCCCCTGCCATGTCGGTGTTATACACGGTTCCCACTGGAGCTGGAATTCCTGGATCATAATGGAGATGTTTTTGTGCTTTTCCTCAGATCTCCGTTCGCAGCACAGATTACGATCGCACCCTGATGAGCGCCGAGGCCAACCTCGCAGGTCTGAACATCGGATAACTTCCGCCTGCCATTCCTCTTCTACCAGCAACACTCCTTCTGGTACTTTACTTTACCTCACATTAACAGTCTCTTGCTGTCGTCCAGGTCTCTACCCCCCCGCTGGTGAGCAGGTCTTCACACCAAACTTGCAGTGGCAGCCAATACCTGTGCACACGGTGCCTCAAAGTGAAGAGAGGGTATGTGGAATGTAAAAAGTGTTATCAGTGGTCCTTGCTATAAGGGATTTAACACACTTTGTCTGAACTTCCTGTTTTTTTTGTTTTTTTCTTAGCTTCTCTCTTTTCCTCTGGGGGACTGTCCTCGCTACAAACAGCTGATGAATGAAACTGAACACACAGAGGAATTTATTAATGTCACCACTACATACCAGGTACAGGAATTTAGGGGATTACAAGACATCAGAAGAAGAAGTAATTCTACGATTACACATGTTGGATTTTTATTTAAGCCTGATTCTAATAAATATGGAAGCCCTGAGAGGCAAGTGGGGAAAATGGATCACCTGAATTATATGTTCTCGAAGTCTGATCTCATTAAAAACAAAAAAGGTTTTTGTCAGAATAATCTTTCTAAGGTACTTAAACAAGAGGCTGAAGTGCAACACTACCCAATCAACACACGGTACATATATGTATGCAACACACACTATATGTACCTTGTGTTTAGAGTGCACAGAACAATTAAAACTCACCAGTTTTCACAGATGAAAACAAAAAAAAAAAAGGAACTGAAAAAAATTATCCCGGCAACTTTTTTCCCCACCTGTTTCACAGATAAAGAAAATAAAAAAAAAAAAGAAGAATTTAGAAAGATTATCCCTTCGCCCCTGCTCCTAAATCATAAACACAGGAGAGAAAACAATTTAGATCAGACTTGCCTCGCAGGACTTAAAAGAGTTCTAATACATAATGGTTATGAGATTTTTGAAGATGGTACAAATGCAGGTACGTGGAGCTTACTGCGCCTCTCTCTTCAGGACGTTATAGAGCTGGTGAGGAATAAAACGGGGCTGAATAAGACTAGTGTGGAGTCAGTCTGGAGCGTGTATGACACACTCTTCTGTGAGGTGAGAACACACACACACACACACACACACACACACACACACGATAAGTACATATACATAGGTATATATAGGTAAATAATAATTCCGGCCTTAAATCTGTATTATGAGGTTTTCATGTAAATATATTGTGGGAAGCCAAGTTTTTCAGGTATGAGGAACATCCTAGCTAATTTACTGATGTTTCCTCCATTTCAAAATAAGAGCGTCCTGTTATTCAATACACATTTAACAAGCTCTTTGAATTTGAAGAGATGTTACAAAAGTTGCGTGTGACTCAACCAACCACATCAGTTTTTAAGGAACTAGTGGACATTTTGGCAAACAAGCTGTTAGAGGAACAGAACTGAGCAACTCTGATCAGTTTCACATCAGTTGTTTTGTCTTATCTAGTTTACGAAGGCCAATACTTGCATTGCCTTGTATTATTGTCAATACATATGCAGACATCTGTATTTATTACATTATCACGAGTCAAATACACACAAAATGGTGTGGAAAAAGCTCGAGCTCAGCTTTAGCTCAACTGCTGCTTAATAAAAGCTTTTATGCATTTTGTTAAATCCTTCTTTTAATCAAGTGTCTTTTTCATGCTTTTCATAATTCCTACGGTGTTTTCTCTGTGATTTCAGTCCCGTCACAACATGTCAGCTCCTGACTGGGTGACTCCCGATGTCATGGAGAAGCTCAGGGTGCTCAAAGACTTTGGATTTCAGGTATAAAAAAAAAAGTTTATACAATATCTACGGTTTCATTCAGGACTTTTAGTGCCTCATGATGGTCTAAATGCTATTTCAATGGCATGATTGGTCCTATTTTCACAGATCATATTCGGGTTCTACAAACGACAAGAAAAGAGCCGGCTGCAGGGAGGTATGGGTGTGTAGTTTAGTGAAGTTTGACTGCTTTACTGCAGGCACTCGTTAGTAGATGCACTCACTGCTGGGGTTTTGTTTTTTTTAATGGCATTTATTGACAATAGGAAAACTATAAAAAATATCACCAGACTTAACCTTTTAAATATGGGACTAAATAGGAAAATAAGAACTGCTGTCTGTCTTCTAGGTATGCTATTGGGTGAAATAGTGAAGAATCTTTCAAAGATGGCCGTCCCAGACCCAAAACAGAGACTGAAACTGATGATGCTGTCAGCGGTGAGAATTACTTTGAGTTGTCGTCTTTACTTTGAAAAGAGCCAGGCTAGCTGTTTCCAGTCTTTATGCTAAGCTAACTGTTTACCGTACAGACATGAGAGTGGTAATGATATTCTCATCTAACTTTTGGGGAAATAAAGCAAGTAAAGTGCATTTCCCAAAATGTCAAACTATTCCTTTTAATGTGCGTCTATCCCACAGCACGACACCACTGTCGCCGCTCTTCAGGCCAGCCTGGATGTGTTCAATGGAAGACAGCCGCCATATGCCTCCTGTCAGATATTTGAGCTGTACAAGGATGACAACGGGTAAATAAAACACACACACACACGCACACGCACACGGAGTATACTGATAGTTGAATAAAAAGATGAGACTTTTACTTTGAAATTTAACATAACCAGAGTCAAAAATAAGAGAATATGTGAACTAAAATTGCTTTTATAACACTGTAAGGCTCAAATCAATCCTGTACATCATTATATATTAATGTTCATTATGAGTATTAGTGGATGGATAGTGGACGTTAAACATCTTTTGAACGTGACATTAGACAATTGTAGAATGTAAAACTCTCTCTCTGTCTATCAGCTCTGCTTCTGTGTCGATGTTTTACCGGAATGACAGCACAGCGGGGCCGTTCCCTCTGCAGTTACCAGGCTGCTCCCTTGACTGTCCCCTGGAGGAATTTCTGAGAATTACAAAGCTCTCTATTTCAGAAGACCGGGACAAAGAGTGTCAAGTGCCTTCAGAGGGGAGAGATAAAGGTAAACACACACTACAGATGCTGCTAAAATAAAAAGAGATGACTGACTGTGCCATCCTTTATCCATTCTCTCCATCTTTCTTCGTCTTCAGAAGTGATTATCAGTCTGGCTCTGTCCGGCTGTCTCCTCCTCTTCCTCATCGTCGTCCTCCTCTGCGTTATTTGTTGGCAGAAGGAGCCAATCAGCAACCGCGGATACCACCATGTGGTCAACCAGGATGTCGGAGAGGAATCCTGACAGAAGCACAAACTCCTCCCTCGGAGATCGACAAGCCTGGCATCTTGGGACAGCAGCGATGATGATGGACTTTGAACTGTAAAACTCCGTAAAGTGACGTTTTGATGGTTTCATAAACACGTTCGGTTCGGGACCCACGACAATTAGATGTTTTTATTTTCGGGTCAGAGAGAGGAATTTAAAAACTTCCGATTTTAGAGAAGCAAAGCGTTCTCTCGTCACTCTAGCACGAGTGATGAGTGAGACGTTGGTGGAGGGACCAGGACTGGTCAAGTAAACACTGCAGGGAAAATGTTTAGTCTTTTAACAGTTTATCAGCTGAAGTATCTGCTGTGTTCCCACGTTGTCTGAGCTCCAATCAGCCAAATAAGCTCATGATTTCTACATACACGTCCCAGAGTTCTGATTTGGAAAGACGCTGTTCGTCGTTCAGTCTGGGTATTTTTGTGCTTTTTGGTACTTGAATGGCTGCAGAAAAGTTTAATAAGTCCATACAGTTGTGATTTTAAATAACGTGGTCTGGATGTGACGGAAAATAGTGAGTTCTTGGTAATGTCATTTCAAAATCTCGTCATGCTTTTCCTCCTGGCTGGTCTGATATAAAAACACAGCACAAATAAGACTTGACTTAACAAAAGGCCTAAGATTTTTACTTAATCAAAACTTAATTGGCTAACAATGCTTTAATACTGAATCGCAGTAGAGAACTGTTCTGTTTCCACAAGAAAAAGATCACTTTTCTTAATGGGCAGAATAAAGTGTGTGTGTGTGTGTGTGTGTGTGTGTGTGTGTGTGT
>CALSCE010010649.1:8666716-8702234 GCA_943593645.1 Bovichtus variegatus
TTTTTTTTTTTTGGATGTCGACAAGAATCAACCAAGCATGTAAACCAGCTTTTTGTAGATGGAGCCTCCATAATAACAGAATATTTTCTGAAATTGTTATGAAAAAGTGGATATAAATACTTTGTAAACACTGGAAATTGTGTTTTTTTTTTTTTTTTTTTTTTTTTTTTTTTTAAATCTCGCTGCCTTTTTTAAAAGTCAGCTTTGAATTATTTAAAAAATGTTAAAAACTGTTTTGTCTTTGAGCCAATCAATTGGCAAGAAAATGTAATATTACAAATAAGTATAAATCACAGTGCAGGCTTGGCCGTGATGTTGTTTTTCTTGTTTATGTCTACGCAACTTGGCCGTGTTGTGCAGTGAGCAGGCCAGCCTCCATCTTAAATTAATTTCAGATGTTCCTCAAACTGGTAAACTCGGCCACATGACTGTTTGTCGGCAGTTTGATTTTTCTAATGTGATGTACTGATCACACTTCTGGGATGTATTCGTTGCAAAACTGCAGAGGTAGAAAGGGAAGTAAAACACTTGTGTAATGTCTCGTATGACACTTATAAATTAATATTTATCATCCATTGACAAATTCTGGTTCATTTTTGTTTTAAAAACAGTGCAGTGGGCCTTTATTTAAACATGGTCGTGCTCTTCTTGCATACATCGTTAGTGATCTGTCAGGTTACATTCAATATGGCCACGGACAAAACAATCTATAACATGAAACAATTATCACTGCCATTTTATAGCAGATAGAGCAACATTTTCACATAAATGATATCACCTTGGAAAGAAAATATGACACTGAGCTCTTGCACTCTGATGCAGAAGCATGCACTGCAGATGTTATTTTTCTTGAATAGGTGAACAGCTTCATTTCCATCATTGTATTTCACTTTCCTGTGTTTTTATGTTTTCTTGTATGAAGTTAAAGTCATTTACAGATTGAGTTTCATGACAACTGAAGTCTGTTTAAGTTCCGCGATGTTGGGTAACGTTTCAGTTCTGGCTTAGCACAGATGCACACACTGATATTAGTCTGAGAACTGGGTCAAATATGAAAAATGTTCCTTCAAAGTGAAATATTGCTCACAGGCTACAGTCTGTCATGAGATTCAGTAGGTTTGTGAAATGATGACAACAGGAGAAAAAAATAATTATAAAATCTGTTAAACAAAAAAAAAAAAAAATCAATGTAAAATAGAAATGTATAAAAGCAAACTTATGTAAGATCACACACATACAGACTCAAAAACATGGATTAGAAAGCGATTAAATTGACACACAAACAATTAAAAATACATCATCCAATCGTTCTTGTGCAAAAATATTTTCCTTTAGGAATGAAACTATTAGATATGACAAAATGTGATGGCACATTGATATTTCCTTTTTCAAAGGATAAATAGTCAAATATAGAATACAGACGATGATTGAAGAAACAAGTAGGAGATGAAGTCCCACATTCAGCCCCAAAGTCTTTTTCTCTGAAGGGTAACTTCTAAGTGCAAATTGTTGCCACACAGCTCTAAGCGGATGGTTTTTGGTCAAAAATGTGTTTTAGAGACATTTCCACCCTGTTAATGAACGATCCTAGGGCTGAGTTCTACTCATGTTGAATGTAGGTTTCATATTGATCTATTGTATGTTGTCCAAATGATACCGACAATGCTACTGCCCAGTAAAATCTACGATGTGTTTAAATCCCCAACATTCAGCAACTTCTCAGTGTATGGCACTCCCTGTTTTTAGATTTTCACATGGTTTCCATTGTATATATTATGGGGAAGTAAACATGGATTGGCTGCCGTTTCAAATAATCCACCAGCAGTGGCATGTTAACAGAGCAGATTTAGTTAAAGCCAGTGTCTGTCATTAAAAGTAATCTGTTGAAACTGTCCCTCCAACTCTAGTTTTCTTTATAAATGCATTTGTTAGATGTTACATTTTCACACAGTTATATTGACCAAGCTTGTGCTATTGAGATTGACAATAACACGCATATGGCAGCTACATATACATTTTTTAAAACACATTTTGCGGTTGTATCCTAAGCAGTTTACATGGATGATACTTGTGAACACTGAAATAAACGGACCAGTATTTTGATTACAGCCAGTAATAAAAAACTGTAATAAGCTTCTTTTTTTTTTTTTTACATGTTAAACTAAAATCCAGTACTGAGTAGGCGGGCTAAAGTCTTAAACTTGCTAACGGTAACAAAATGAACAGTAACAAAATGAACAATCACTGTTTGAAAAGAAGGTAATTTGCCTCCAACATAATAATTTGCCTCCTAGATAATATTACCATGTCAGTGATGGATTTGTTTTTCGCAATTCAGTTTTGCTAGGACTCTGAGGAGTTTCTCGGTTAAACAGATTATGAGTCTGAGCTAACTATTAGCACTGGCGATAAACTAGCTCTTACTGCTACAACAGCCAATGGCTAATTAACAACAGCTAATTCCTGTCATACGTAACTAGACCTAAAAGTGAGGAACACCGTGAAATGCCCTTTGAAGATGCATTTGGTTTCATTGTCAGTAAAGCCTTTTTGAGGATCGAGAATCAAGCTAGCAGGTCAGTATCCTTCATCTTCTTTATTCTATTTCACGATTGCATATGCAGACCCATTAAAAACAGTCACACAACTCATTTCTGACACAGTTTGACTCATGCTGAGTAAATATAACCTCTTGGCGTTCACAACTGTTGACTGACAGCCCATGGCGGCTTCGGTTGAGTTAGTTAGTTAGCCCGCTACACGGCTCTTATCTGAGCAGAATGGTACGTTCCGTAAAAGCATGATTCAATGAAATATACTGGAAAAGAATGATGACATAAACATTTAACAGAAAAAGTTTGGTCTTTGCAGTTTTAGGTGTATTAGCCATATTAGTGCTAAAAGTCTGGTCCATGCGGCCTGCACTGGCATTCATTCTGGTCCATACATGCCATTTAAAGACAGTGACGTCCTGAAAAAGCAGTTAGTCATGGCAAAACTACTTCCTAGCTACCGATGCCATCACACTTCAAACCAACTTTTAGGCCCAACCCGGGTCCAAAGCAATCCCTCAGAATATCACTCAAAAGTACCTGCTTTGATGATCTGGGGAAGCAAAATGGTGACAAAAACACAGGAAATTGTTATTAGTCTTTTTCAATCCTTACGATGGACCCTGCTTAATTCTGTGGTGTGCAGAAATACGTTTGTGAGCCGCAGTAATAATTCTGTGGCGTGGAAAAGTAGTTACTGTGATGATGATGGTGGTAGTTGTTGTTCTGCGGGGTGGAGTAGTAGTTGTGATGGTGGTGATTGTGACTCTGGATGTTCCCATAGGCAAAGAGGAGGGGGGCCGTGGAAGACGGCGGCTGCTGGGAGGACCCGACGCCTGCAGTCAGAGTCCCGTTGCGTTGGATGGAGCCATACCAACTGGACGTACCCAGCTGGGGAGTGGTGGAGAGGAGGCTGGGAAGAGGTGTCGAAGAACAGGCAGGGGGGAGAGGATAAGGAAAAGAGAAATCAATCCAAAGTCATTCTTATCAGTCAGGGTATTGATTTTCCAATGCAAAGCTTAAAAGACTGCATTTATGCTTGGTTGTGTGCCCACCTGGCCCGATCAGTCCTGCTATTAATGCTTCTGGACAGGTCGTCATCACTATCATACCGCCGAGGGTTGTCAAAGAAATAAGCTCTGGAGCTGAAACTGTGGCTGTTGATCATCCCTCCTGGAGCCTGAGAGTTAGAGAGATGTTCAAGCCTCAGTATACTTTACAGCTCTGAACGTCTGACAGATTATTGCAGGCATTTGTATTTTCAACATGTTTTTTTTTTTTTTTTACCAGGTTTTGGTTGGGTCTCTGGACTCTGAAGAAAACCACCACTAAACTTGTAGGTAGCAGCTCCCAGAAGAACAGAATGATCCCAAACACAATGTAGGCTTCACCACTGATCTCCTGCACATCAGCCTGTAACACACACAGACACTGTATAATATATAATATTCATGACCTAAGTCTTGAACACACTAAACAACAAGATATCATCCTATCGCAATATTATATCTTACACTATCAACGCCGCTTGTCTCATGAGTATGGCAGCCTTAAAGGTAGTTTTGAGAAATAAGGTTATTGGCTTTTTACATTTCCCGTATTGGATAATAATAATCCGTGACTCATAACCATAATGTGATAATAATAACAATACATTTCATTTATATAGCGCTTTTCAAGGTACACAAAGACGCTTAATTAAAATGTATTTCCTAAGGCAAAATCACACATGCGATGTTGTGCTGACAGCTGCTATACAGATACAAAAAAATCATTTATGGCAAATTACACACACACACACACACACACACACACACACACACAGTTATTTTTAGCCAAACAAAGCCCTTTACCCCACTCAGCATTACTTTCCCAAACCTCTTAAGATGGATTGCTTGCACGCACACACGCGCGCACACACACAATAAATGCTTGTTTTCCATCTAGAACTGAACACACTTGGTGCAGTACCTGGTCAGAGACGCTGTACCAGCCGTAGCTGAAGGGGCTGGGTCTGTCCTGTGGGGACAGGGCCACCACCACCAGGTTGTAACAGGCTCTGGATGTGTACAGCAGGATCACCGCGGCTCCTATGGCTGTAGCTTGGCACGCTGATGTACCCTGGTGGAAGAGTTACGGTGCTTATTTTACAAGTCATGCATCAGTCGGCTATTGGCCTGAAATTGAATGTCAGATACGGGCCACAGATGTGATCCACCGAATGACCGAGGCCTCTCCGTTACCAACAGGACAGAATATTGGCCGGGAATTGAGTTTTGAGGGACATAAATTCAAGCATCTGTAAGAATCATGAGTCACCATTACCGTCAGTGGCGCTGGGTATCGTTTGAAAATGATAGAATTAAGTGCTCAATAACCCAAGACGGAAATCTCCCTTTCTGCTCAGTGGGCAGAATTAGTTAGCTTATAGTGATATGGTCACAGCATTTTAACTAGTTTTGCACAGAAACTGGTTAGTGAGAAACGCCCGTTTAAATAAATTCGTAAATTCATACTGTTACTGTGTGTTTATAGCCGCTTTGCCTGTATACACTGCAGTCATCTAATATGATGTTTTACAACAACATACACCTGGGATACAGCTAGTGTCTGGTATATTTAAATATTAAACCACAGGAAGTTCATGCCAACGTTACTAATATCCAGAATGAGTGCGTCTGTTTGCAGCAGGCACACAGCAGGAGTTGCTGATGTTGATAAAGAGATATACTAGATTAGCAAGGATTTCTGAGTATGCGACGAGAGATTACTGGACATACTCAACTGCCCCAAAATGCATTGCTGCTCTCCGATCATTTTAATTAACCTTCAATATATAACAACACTGGAATATATTACATGGAGTGTAGGAGGTAATGTTGATTTACATGTGTGATAAAGAGTCGTACACATGTTTTAAATACAGATTTACCTCTAAATATTAAACTTCAAAATACTGAAATTGTCCATATATGTATAGAAAGTCTCCTGACATTGTGACCTCATGTTTTCTAATACCTGCTAAAAACATACCTTACTTTGTCAAATACTGATATGATTTTGACAGTAAAATTATTTTGGCGTTAATTTCGCCTCAACACAAAGCAGCAGCACAAAGACTTTTCCTGAGTAAATTACATTCTCACTTTTTGAATATTTTATTCTGCATGCATATTTTTTTTTCCTACCTTGGACTCGAGGTAAACGTTGGCAGAGGACATTTTGGCGATCTTGAAGATGCAGACGGCCAGAGAGACAGCACACAGGACAAACAGACTGTCGTTGATCAAGACCCGGGCCAGGACTGCATGTCTGATACCCCCATCACTGGAGACATGAAGGTTATTCAAGTAAAACTGTTCTAAATGTGACATTATAATGTGGGAGAAACTGTTGTATTAATGTTTTTTTTTTCCCCCTTTTGTTTACCTTGGTGATTCAGAGCGCTGCAGAGCTCCTTGCACTAACAATGCACAAGTTAAATTAACCACCAGGAAAAGTATACTGAGACACAGGAAGAACAAACGCAGAGGAACCCTGGGGAGAGGAAAACACAGACAGAGAGTAAGAGGACGACCAAAACAATGTGACTTTATTCATAAACAACAACTAATTAAAATTCAGGGCATTGAAGCTGCAAACCAAGAAAAAATAAGGGGTCTTCTTTCTTTTACCGATAAAGGACAAAAACACTATTGCATGTTATTAGATGCAGATATCAACATTTCCTTTGAGAATAATTTCTGATAAGAAGTCAGGGACAGACTTACTTGTATTTGGTGAGCTCTGGGGAATACTTGGCTTTAGCCTTAAACATCACCTAAACAAAGAAAAGTATAAAAAAATATATATATCATCAGCGATGCACATATAATACATATTTTCACAAACTCAATATGGTATTTTGAAAATGTCACATTTAACATTAAATAAAACGAAAGAGAGCAAGGGAGGACGCTGGTTCTTTTAGGAGAGGAGTGTGAATTTAACAGAGCCTGGGGAGATTCCTGTGTGTCATTGAAGTGCGCACACACACACACGCACGCACACACACACACACGGTTATGCAGCATACGTTCAAACAAGACAACAAAAACAAGAGGGCCGACCAAGAATCCACATCGTAACAGTGCGTTTGTACACACACACACACACAGAGTTATTAGTTTGAGGATCACACTGATCACTTATGGGAAATGTAATTAAAAAAATTGTAATTCAATTTCTGGATTTCACTGGATTTGGCTAATCCAGTGATTTACATACCTGACAAATTCAGGTACTTCATCCAACTGAGGCATAAAGCCTGTAAATCCAATAATGTCATAAAGCAGTTTTCCTCAATGACTTGCAACAGACTGTCGCCCACAGTGGCCTCACTCAAGTCAGAGCCACGCAGTAAGTTCAGGCGCTAACAAGTATATGAGCTCTTTTATTCCATATGCGTTTGGCTCTTAAAATAATACGTAATGCTGCATGTTATATGCTATGATATGGTATAAAAACGATCAAATAAATAGTCACGACAAGTACAAACAAGAACAAAAAGTAAATGTCATCTACCAGCTGCCTGGCTGCCAACATGTTATCAGTAAAAAAAAAAAAAAAAACATCCAACTGGACACAAGTTCAATTTAAGTGTACACAAGCTGACTTTTTGGTTTAGAAAAATGTTTATCAAAATGCAGTCTAATCAATCAGACATGTACAATACTATCTGTGGTCAAAGTGTCAAACATTAAATATCAGGGATTCAGCAGCCTTTTGAATGAGAATGTAGGCCAGAAGCAGGTAATTTGTAAGAAATGAAGCAACCAGCCAACAGAACACAACCCGATTACATACTTTATGTGCATTATATGCGTGTGCCTCAGAAATCTAGGGAAAAGATAGCTGAATAAACTGTTTTTCTTCCAGTAGAAAATGAGCTTTGATTGGATGTTTGTGACTTGACATTACCAGTACTGTTTTCTGTAGTGAGAAGGAGCTAAAATGTAATAAGGGGGAAGTAAATCACAGGTCAGGAGTCATGCCTGACTCATCAGAAAACACACACAAGTATTTCCACACATGTGTGTGTGTCAGACAGCAGGCCGTGTCACGGCGGCATGATGTTCTACCAGCAATCTGCTCATGGCATGTATTACCTCCAGTGAGTTCAACATTAAAGGGATGGTTTGGATTTAAAGTGGGATAGTATGAGATACATATCCATAGTCTGTGTATCACCTACAGGAGAAACCTTGCACTAACCCTTAGTAGTGCAAGGGTTATTTTTATTTTTGGATTCAAAACGCAGTATTCAGGAAACGTAACTTTGTCTAGAAGAAATGTATTTTTGATTCTCTTCTATCCCATTCAGCATCTCGAGACCCCCTAACATTTATCTTGCGAACCCTTTGAGGGGTCATGACCCCTAGGTTGGGAGCGCAGATGATAGGCCATTTATCTTTCTCACTTATCACATTAACGCGGCAAAAATAACAATTCAGTATTCATTTGGAGTCGTTTATCTGAGTTTTTCCCCTGAAAATAGTTGCCTGTTAAACTGATGAGCGGTGAGAGTGAACCAAAACAGTGAAGCTGCCGGCCCAAAAAAAACAAAACAATTACCTGAAAGAAGTTAAAATGCTATGCTGATCTGAGAGGAACTGTAGAGTTGGGTGATACATCTTTGTGGATTTGTCACTACCACTGACCAATTTCACATATAGGCTCGTCATTTCATTAATTATTGATATCAAATTATTGATTATAGCGGCTTTAATATTTAGTTTAATGACTTTCAGGAAGGTCATTTGTTTCCGCAGAATGGTCAAAGTTTCTACTGTGGGAGAAAATATGAATGTGATCTATTTACAGGTCGGACCCAGCTAGACATGAAACCACAAGTAGGAAAAGTTTGTTCGCCGAGCTGGTCGGTCACATGGTTTCCCCATTAAGACAGAGATACATAGTTTCAAACCGATAATGACATGGAAGAACACCATTCAGTTGGTAATGGTGGAAAGGAAAAAGGCAGCCGTTGCCACCATACATGTGATGCAAGTCAGTTTTGCTGCTTAAATTCAAAGAAGAAGAAGAAGAAGAAGAAGAAGAAAGGGAAGACGTTGACTTGTATTCAAAGAGAGCGCAGTTTAACTGGTCGCGGATCAGCTGATGGGCTACAATGTTTATCGAGCAGTCATATGACACCCTTGGCTTCATTACCTAATCTTCACTCAGCCATTTGAACGAGCTTCCTTTCTACTTATGTGCGATTTTGTGTTTTCCTTTGAAGCGGTGACTGGATTGTGGTGTTACTAACTGAAAGTGCCGGAGTGTGTAGGTCTCCACTGAGGGAAGAACAAACAGGTCTTTGACATTTGGAGTGGGCAGGTGTTAAACAACTGTGACTGACCAACTGTGACCAACATGGTGTGTCTTTCAGACACACCATGCACACACAGTTTGTGAGAGCATGCCGCTGACAGGGACTTCAGTCTCAATGGAGGCTTAATGCAACACAGGCCTTTACCGGGAGATCTTTACATCTCTCACCCCGAGACCATGGGTGGGTTATGAGACAATGGGGTCCCTGGGCACCAACATGCAAAAGGCCCCACCACCTCTTCCACATATGAGGGAGACATACAGACTTTATGGGTTTTATAAGCCTCTTTTAGTTGTTGTTTCGGATATCTTTGTGGTCATTTTGTGTCTTTTTGTGATCGTTTTGCATCTCTTTGTTGTTGTTTTGTATCCCTTTGTCGTAATGTTGAGTCTCTTTGCAGCTGTTTTTCATCTCTTTGTAGTTGTTTTAAGATTCTTTGTTGTCATTTTGAGTCTCTTCCACTTATGTAGGTGAAGGCTAGGGGAGTGGGGGAGGAGGGGGCTGACACTTTGGGCCTATGGGCCTGTGCTCGGTAGGCACTTACGGTAATCCATCCATGCCCGTGACATGAACTGAGACAATTTGCAGAGCTTTCAAACAAACAGCAATCTAAAAAAGCTGCTTTAAGTCAGTCCCCCAATTCTACGATGGAACATGAAGGCCAATGCCGACCACACTGACCACATTTCCCCATTTACAAAAGAATAAATGTTGGCTATTACAGAAACTCTTCAAGCTAAAACTCTCTAGAGGAAACAGACATGTCTTTTACACATTGGCCACCAACAATACTGCATAGGGCAGTATTATACGGCTAGCTTAGCTTAGTATAAAGACTGGAAACAGGGGGGAAAAGCTAGCCTGGATCTGTCTAAAGGTTACAAAATCCACTTACCCGCACATCTAAAGCTCCCTAACTCATATGTTGGATCTCATTTTTTTCGTACAGGGATTACATGCCGGGCTATTTCTTAGCCGGGTACAACTTCTCAGAGCCCTGCTGGTGGCCTGGAAACCTCACAGTGAATCAGTCAATCAAGACTAAATCTGTGCGTTCCAATACCCAAAGTACCATAAATATGTCCCGTTCATAGAATGCAAATATTAAATGCAGTATACTAAAAATATACCAGGATGTCCTACTACATCCGGTCGCATTTTGCAGGATACCAGCCTGCATGCTGTTCTGGCTATTCTCACCCACAATCCTTTGGGCAGGGGTTATATGAGAAAGAGGGTCAAAGCTCAGGTGCAATGTTATGACAAATTGGTCTTACTTTATGCATACTACATGCAACAGGACCTACCTTGTAAGGGCAGATGCAGCACATACTAAAAGTGAAAAGGACAAGTATGTGATTTGGAACGCTTGTTATTTTCTTTACAAGATACATTTTTATTGCCATTGTTGCCTTTATTGGATAGACACAGATAGACTGGAAAGGCTGGGAGAGAGGCGACGGCATTAACAATTGATCTGCTCTGCTAATATGTTCTCAATTAACCAATTCATTATAAGGTCTATAAAATAATAACGTAAAAATGTCTAACATAGCCTATCTGATGAGCTTGTGCCAAAGAAGCTGACTGTCAAAGCCTCGTGGGAGCTGTAGTTTTTGAATAGCTGGTCTTTTGTCTTTGCTAAAATGACTATGGACGTGGGTTTAATGCAAATTCAAAGTGTCAAAACCAATGTGACAAATTGTTCACTTTTAACTACAGTTGGGTAATCACGCACGAAGAGCGTGGGGCCCACAGGGCAGTGGGGGACAAGGACTTTGGATTAACAGGAATCCACCAAAAGAGTCAATATAACACAAAAATAGTAGGATAATAACGGTGCTGTGTGTGTGCATGCAAGTTCAAATGTGTTTTACATGTGAAATCAGATTAAAACAATGAACTGAAAACTGCAATGTCAGCTCTTTTATGAAATCAGGTCACCAAACACTGCACACCCAGTCTCTCACACAGACACAGTCACAGACACAGAGAGTCCTACCTGTGTGAAGTAGAGGTTGAGGAGGCAGAGGGTGAAGAACTGCAGGCAGACAGGGCAGCAGTAGAGCAGCCAGTAGGCCAGAGGCTGCAGCTGGTTGGCCTGCACTACATTTTTAAAGTAGAAAGAGAAGAGGGTCGTCCTCAGCGCAGCCCAAAGCAAGCAGAGAAACAAAAACACACTCTGGAAGCTGAAGCGCTTGTGTCCGTAGTGCAAAATGAGCCAGAGCTGCAGGTACACGAAAACAAACAGAAAGGAGTAGAGGACGGTGTAGACGGTAGTGAGACTGAGCTCCAGTGTTGGGGAGATTGCAGCTCCAGGGGACTCCTTCAGTGAGGTAAACAAGTGGGAATTCACCTCCTCTCCTGCCGAAAACATCTCCACTGACGGCTCGCACTAACACATGGGATGCTGCGAAGGCGAAAGCACTAAAACTGGGTCAGACCTGGGCTAAATTCTCCGTGGATGACAAAAAAAACAAGGGTATTCCGGTGAAAAATTGCGATAAAAGCAGTTTATTCTGAGAAGAAGTGGCATAATGAAGCTGCGCTAAGGTTTAAATCCGAAACTGTACTGAAGAAAAAATTGGGTCTAGTTTAACAAAGCGCTTGGTTAAAAAAATAACATGGAAGAGAGGAAGAAAAGAAGAGAGAGGTCCCCGTGTGTGGATCTCTGCAAAGCTGCTCTCTGCAAAAAACAACTTAAGGGGGAAAAAAACCTCAAGATCAGCTGTGATGCCGTTTTAGACCCGCCCCCTTGTTCTCAACTAAAACTGAAACTAGCGCGACATAGGCCGCCATCTTGGCTCAGCACCAGGCACTTACTTTTGAAACAGCTGACTCCGGAGCCACAGATTCTCGCCAGTTTCTGAGCTAAATCTCCCAAGTGAAAGACGTCCTCACACCCACTTTATAAGTGCGCCATTTCATTGGCTAATACTGCCGCCCAACCTCCACAGTGTCCTCACTCCATTGGTTCGTGATGATGTCAGCTGTGACAGTGACCGCCCTCGTGGGGTTGTGATTTGCCATTTCTTCGAGTCAAAATAGTTCCCCGATCTTATTGGTTCAATGATGCACGTGGGCGTCTCTCGCAGAGAAAGAGGAATCAAAACAACTCGCAGACGTTTACGTCAAGTTACTGTGCGATAACCAACAGTTGCGGAGAAGTGCGGTTGCCTTCAAAATAAAAGCAGAAATGTTAGTGTCCACACACTTGGAACTGTAAAACAGTTGTATTATCATCGGCTACAGATACTTACAGAATTATTTTTGCATGTATCATATAAGTGGTATGAACAACTCAAAAGCTTCGTAACAAATGTGTCAGTTAAGGGTTTTTTTTTATGTTAAAACGATGACAGGAAATAACCTTTTTAACGCCGGTAGCTTGACACTGTTTGGCAAAATATGGAGCGTCATTCCCTCAATATACATTTTTCAAATTTCACTTTGCAGCTTGGTTAAAAATAACCTTGCAGAGTTGCGTTTTCGGTGGCCTAACGTTGAATTTCCCACGGACATATGCCAACATGTATCTTTTACTTTCACGGGTGTTGACGTTAGCTAGCCACACACAGCCATGGATGAACCTGGGCATCTAACAAGCCTAGCTAATGAACTAGCTAACTACAAGTAGCGTCATAATGTCGGTATCTACTTTCACCACGGTGTCCACTGTGGCTTGCAACGTGTGTGCCACTTGGGAAGACAACAGTTGAACCCCTCCTCAGGTAACAGTTAGCATCTTTGTTGTCGCTGCTTATACGGTCCATTTAACGGACCAACAACTACAGACCATAGTGCAGGTTATGAAACACCAGTGAGTGTTCATATTGTTACCCCTCCTTGGTTTGTGTGGGGTCATTTTCATCATGTCGACCTATTAACAGCAGACATTTTGACTTGTCATAGTGGAGAAAGCACAGGTGTATTTACACATTATATGCATATGTACTTAATATACATTAAGGCTTTATGCGCTGACAATATTATTCTTATCTGTGTATTCCTCTATGCTGATAACACTTCTGCATCGCCTAGTTATATAACAATGATGCTTGCCCCCACAGAGAGCACAACAGAGCCTGTCCTCCATGATGTGGCTGTGTGTTGCTGTTTTCCTGCTGTGGATGAGGTCAGGAGGATGCTCAGAGAAGGCCAACACATCAGAGCTAATAGAATACACGTCTGCAGACTTCTATGAGAAATTGCATTCTGGGAAGATGATGTTTATCTACTTCGAGCATCACGGTAGGTTACTCAGACACATCTCAAGTTTACACTAGAATCTTCTCAGACATTTGATTTGACCGATGTAAGGTTATTCAGCGCTGAAAAGAGGCGATATATATATATATATATATATGTATTACTGTTAGTAAATGATGTGCTTATAGATTAGACGTAATGGTTTCAGGAATAATGTGAAAAAAGACTGATGGGAGTCCTTTATCTGTCATGCCAGAAAAGATCCAGTGACGTGTCAAGGTGCAACACAACAGATAGCGGGAGTATTTACCGCTTTTTAACAAGGATAACAGCTTTTTAACAAGGATAAAGATATTTCTCTGTCTCCAGTCTCTCCAACCATCGCTCTCTTCCTGGTGGAGTTGGAGAAGTCTGCTGACGCTCTGCAGGATTATGGGGTACTGGTTGGAAAGGTAAATGCATTTCTCTTAGTCTAATGTACTCCATCTGTCATAAAAGTTGACATAAAAGCTCAACGTTTTTTTTATTAACTTCAAGATGTGGACCGTTCAGTATCTTCTTGTTCTTTCTGTTTTAGGTCAACTGCAATAAAGAGCCGGTTCAGGCGTACTGCACGGAAGAAAGGGAGCGTCACACAGCGTTTCTGTTCAGGTGGGTCGTGTGGAGCCACAGAAGACATGCATGTACTTGGTGCATTGTCGTGGCATTTTCTTTAATCTCTCTCTGCTTATGTTTTTCTGCCAGGGCTGGTAAGGAGTTCTTGGGTTTCGATTTGGACACTGTGTTTGACGTCAACTCTATAGTCTCTGAAGTCCTGTTGTAAGTACTCCCTCAGTTATCATGCAACACAGTCGTGTCGTTGACTTTCAGTTCTTGTTGTGTGTTAAAGGGACAGTTCACCCCAAAATCAAAAATACATATTTTCCCTCTTACCTGTATATATCGATGGTCTCGTTGTGAGTTGCCGAGTGTTGGAGAAACTGTTCATTCCTTGGTTCACTAGATTGTCTCCAGGCTTGGAGCTGAGAGTGTTGAGAGATGGAATTGTTTTGTTTTTTTCACGATAAGAATATAGAATAACACCAGATTTCTCCTTTTTTAAGATGTACTTGATAGTTGGGTGTATACTGAGCTTTTGTTTCTGTCTTTCTCTTCCAGTGCCATTCTGCGTGAAGAGGTCAAGTACGTCCACACAGACACTGACCTGCTGGCCATGGAGAAGGCAGCCAGAGGGAAGAAGGACATCGTGCTGGGTTACGTGCGCAGTCTGGGAACACAAGGTATGGAAAAGAGGGAGAGGATGGATTTACGGGGGCAAAATGTCAGTGATGGAGAGGACTGATTAACTGACTCCTGGATCGTCCTGTGAAAGGTGGCGACTCCTGATGCAGACACAGAATTACTGATCAAATGAATTGTTTCTGCTGATTGTGTTACGTAAGAGCACAGATCGATGATGGAGACAGCGTATGTGTACGGATCCAAATACCAGTTCATCCTCATTACTGGAGGCCCCGTTTTGAAGCACTTAGGGTAGGTTTCTTTTCTTTCTTTTTCAGTTTTTTCTATTCTCTGATGTGAAGCCAAAGCCCCGGCCTTCGCAGTCCCCAGATTGTGTTTTATAAAGGTGGCTGAGAAAAGCGGGAAATTGTGAACCCTAAAAATTAACCAGGAAGGATTCATGGACACTTACTCAAACCCCTGAGAGCTAAAGAGTATTTCATACTAGAAAGTGATTCACTGTGTGTCTCCAACTGTTTTTCAGTGTTGATGAGTTGTCCCACTCGTCTCAGGTGTGGTTCCTCCACTGTCGAGCTTACAGTGGGCTCCTGACCCCGCTGAGCTCTGAGCGCTGCCCTCTGACCCGTATGAGGAAACCCCTGTCCACCCTCAGCCTCCACTCCTTCCTGCAGCTCATGGAGGCTCCACTAGTGGTAAGTAGGGTAGAACCACTGTGGGATACTTAGCAAAGATATCTTGATATTTGAAGTGGTGTCAAATTAGAAATTAGAACTGTTTGTGAAAAAAAAGTCTTGTTTTATTCAAATGTTGTATTAATTCGCAAGGAAAAAATAAGCTAATTTGTGTGGAGAAACATGTTTTTTCTGTTTTTCTATCCTGGATCTTGAGCATCAATTAATTGATTACATTTTTTCGGCATGTTATTCCTTTTTATTAGCCAGATTACAGTAGAGAGCTGACAGGAAATGAGGAGAGATAGATGGGAAGGGAATGCAACACACTGTAGGTCCCCGGTCGAGGACGTGGTGGTTCATGGTCAGTGCCTTAAACCTAGGACAACCAGGGCACCCCGATAAAGCCAAATATTCCCGAGTTCCAGTTTCTTACTAGCTGCTTTTGTATAAGCTGTAGTAAGCTTAATGTCTTTGTGTATTTCACTTTTGGGTTGACAAAATAAGCGGTTTGATAGCATTATGTTGAGCCCTAGGATATTGTGAGGCGATGTTTTCCTTTTATTTGGCTTCACATTACAGCAGCAGTTCACACATCATCACGTCATCTTTAGTTACATACTTTTACAGATCCATCTTGTGTCATTTTGCTGCCATAAACGCATTTTCTGCTGATCTACTATTCGATTAATCGACAAATCCTTTCAGCTCTATCCTAGACGTCGTACGCCTTAAATCCAAAATAATGTTTTCGTCTAAATCTAAAAGGCAAAAGGGAATATAATGTATTCATTTGTACATCATTATATCATGTGTCTCTCCACTGCCAGTCTGAAGTTTACGACGACCCCTCCTCGGTCCAGCCCCCTCAGTTCCCCTACCAGCTGACCCCCCAGGTCTTCCTGTTCTCTCGTCCTCCTACCAAGCACCAGGACCTGGACACGGCCACCACTCTGGCCTGGAGGCTGCGGGGCCTCGCCCTGCTGGTGCTCGTACACAGGTAAGAGGCACAGGTACATACCTGAGCAGTGATCTGGATACAGCATCATTGGTGGGATTGTAGGCATTGTGTTTGTTTGTATTTTTCCTGTATTTTCTCAATTTTTTTCCCCTGTAATTCCATATACAATTTAACCTTGTTATAGTTTTAAACTTTATTATGTTTTGCATGTGTCGTGTGCGTGCGTGTGTGTGTTTTATCAGGCAGAGTCCAGCAGTGAAATCCCCTGGTGAATATAATGCTGCTTACAGGCTGCCTGAGAAGGTATGATGGCCACATACACACAAAATAAGATCTCATTATTTTTAATATTTTTACCCATGTGTGTTTTTACCTTTTGTGTGTGTGTGTGTGTGTGTGTGTCTGCTTCAAGAGTTCAGAGGTAAAGTATTTGACCTTACGCGACCATGATGAGGTGTTGGAGCTCTTCACAAATCAAGAGGACGAGGAGGAGGAGGAGGACGAGGACGAGGGGTGGCTGGAGGACGAGGAGGTGGATTCACATTTTAGTAAGTGTCTGATGGTAAAAAGGAGAGAATAAGAGAGAGGAGTTAAACATGAGCGAAGGAGAGTGTATCTGTGTGTTTCTGTGTCTGTCTCCAGCCAAGCTGGACGACGAAATTGCGGCGTCTGTCTACGAAAACCGAGGCAACTTGCCAGACATGGACTCAATTACCGAAATTACCTCGGACAACTTCCACACGGCAGTTGCTCAAAGCAGCCTGACAGTGGCGCTCTTCTACCTCAAATGTAAGCCACGCTCTTCCCATTGCCCTGTCAAGGAGGGGAGGCAAATGAATATGAATTAAAGTTGAAATACATGTGGATGGAATTAATTGTAGTTTCTGTTTCCACCACCAGGGGATGCTGTTTCCATGGCTTTTCTCAGCTCCTTCATTGAAGTCGCAGAGAGACTTGCAGGTAAACAGGAGGGTGTTCGGCCTGGAAGGTATGAGAAGGTGTGGGAACCCTGAAATGATTAAATGAGTTTGTGTTTTTCTTATTAAAGCAACTTTCTTTTATGAATATAACTCGTATAACCCTTTGTGTGCAGCAAGCGGGAGATTAAAAAGTTTTTCTGCCCTCCGGGCAAATGTTGTTTTTGATGGGATTAAACGCCAACAAGTATGGATTGAAGCTGAATATTTCATTAGGTAAAAGTTATGAATTTTGGAAATTATTACATCCTTCTTTTTTTAATAAATGTCGACTTTTGGACTTCACAACGCTCTGGAGTTATTGGAAATGTTTGGATACAATCCTACGTAGCCACCACTGGAATCTAATTCTACAAATAGTATAATACTGATAATATTAGTGCAGCCTGATCTTTATCTGGCTCTGTGCAGAAAACACAATGAATATAAATGCAAAGAATGGAAACAGAAAGCTCCACAGCTTTCAAATGTTGACTAAGAATTCGACTGTAAACGACATGAAGGAAGCTTTGAATTTTTTCGGTACAGACCACTATCGCTGGATTACTTTGATACTGAAGAAAACTTAAAAACGTGATTCTCAGGCAAGTTCTGGAGTTGTAGGAGATACCCTTGAGATTATGTGTCATTTTGATGTTTTTGATGACAGATAAACCGAGACCTCATCAGGACTCGATCTTGATGTTTGGCTGATTATTACATCTCTTCAGATTCTGAGGTCCAGATGAGTGCGGTCGACTGTGGAGAGTGGACGGACCTCTGTGCTGCTCAGCCCGGCAGGTCCCTCCCGATCCCATTCCAGCCAATCACAGCCTTCCCCAGCGTCTTGCTGCTCCGCCCTCAGGAGTCGGCGCGGCATTACAGAGGCATGCTGGGTAGTGAGGCGCTGCATCGCTTCATAATGCTGTGAGTTTAGTAAGAATCCACAGACATGAATATGTCTTTGAAATGATTTCACCAACATTTTAAGTAAACAGTTCATCAGTATTAAATCCAATATGCACATTTTCACTCCTTGGCCATTTTAAAGGGGAATTATACACATCCAGTAAAGTTCACTCATCTAGGAAAAGTACTACTCTGTGAACACAGTGACAAGTGACTCTGAGGGAGAGGAAATAACCCTGATGATGTCACAGTGATGTCATCTTGGTTATTTCTGCTTGGCCCTGGACACGACGAATGGAAAGTTACAAAAGTTAAAAACAAGGACATTGAGTTAGAAAGATGTGGACATCTACTAGACAGTGTTGGCCTAATCCGATGAGTTGCATCATGGGAAATGGAGGATCCACTGTTTTTTAAAAGTCTAAATACATTTTAATGTCCCTTAAGGGATGTTTGTCTTGGTCACATGAAACAGAAGGAGAAAATGAGACCATGTTGGGGAGCTTTTACAAATATACTGTATATCTTTTTATCTTTTCAGTTTGTAGGAATCTTGGAGTCATTTCTTATATAGATGCTCAGTTATGTTTTCTATAACTCGGCACCTTCTTGTGTCCGATAATCACCCAGAGACTTCGATCGATGCTTTTTATTTCATCATGTCTTGACTGAAGAGTGTCTCCACAGCAGAATGAGACCAATCAGAACAAAATGTTGTGTTCTTTTTCTCTTTTTTTCTCATATTCATTCAATAAGTGAAGTAAAGCTTATTATTGGTCTCTTAGATCACAAAACATTTCTGTTGTGTTCATGTAAGTAGATGCCTGGAAAAAACAATACACATATGTGTGTCTCTCTGTGTACACATGTGTACCTGTCTCTTCTTTACCCAGGAGCCACCCTGATTCTCCCGTGCTACTGTCTACCAAAGAGGAAGTGACATCATTCCTTCAGGAAGTGCCTCACCCTGAGCTCGCAGGCTATAAGCCTGATCGAGTGCTGGGACTGTTTAAGACACAAGCACACGCAGGTGGGAGGCTGTCATTGTGTGTGTTGGTGGGAATCGGTGCACATTATTGGATAACGATCAATTTGACGGCGATGCATCAGTGGCTGAAATTACAATTAGGACTTTATTCACTTTTTAATAATATAGCAACTGTGCCTCGGTTAGTCAAAAGGTTGAGATATAAAAACAGTTAAGCACGAGGCTGATGTTATTGGATATTTTTCTTACTGTCAAACAAATAATAATAAGCAAAAATAAGTAAAACTAAGTAGCGTGTTAGTTCACATGTCGGTACTTTACAACTTCCCTGCCCTGACAGTGTCTCTCAGCCCCAAGCTCATTGGTTCCTACTGAAGTGGTGCATTTTTTTCAAAAAGGCTCAAACTGCTGAGATCTGTAGTTGTTTGTATTGATTGTATTGATTGTATTCTCCAGACTTAAGAAAAAAAATCTTTGTTTGGTACAGATCCTTGGCGAAAAATCCCTCCTTGATCATTTAAATGAAAATGAGAATAATGATGCAAAAATGATCATTCCCTCCAGTATCGTAAATTGTATCGCAAGTGCAATATCAGTCAAAAATAATCGCAGTTAAATATTTTTCCCAAATCATTCAGCCGTATTTGTTGGAGACAATTTTGTGAGGTAAACAATGGTTCATGTTATGAAGTAATCAACCAAGCATGTGTGCTTGCACGTGTTTGATTGGCCACCGTGGTGCCTTGCTGGAAGTTGGCATGTTGTGCAAATTGAGCCAGAATTCAGCTTTTTTTCCTTTCTGCGCTGGCACCCCACCGAGCTGCGTTTTCCCCACAGGGTTAAAGTCGCTCTGAACCTGTATCACAGGACGCTGTATGTGGGAGTCAGTAAAAAAAAAAAAAAACATCCATGTGTTCATGACGATGGAACATGTCATCAAGTGCAACAGTGTGGCTCATTGATGTGTTTTTTTTTTTTTTTAAATAGTTTTTGGACAACAATGGAGCTCTTTGGCACAGAGGAAGAAGATATATCAGGATATATTCAAACACAATACATGTTAACAGTATTGTATTCATTGTTAGTTTTGTTCCTTTCATGTTGTCAACAAGAGAAATATGGAATATTACCAGCCTTATGCTTGGGATTTGGATGATGTGGGAAGAAAGGTTTTTAATGAAACACTCGATAGGCCACGTCACTTAGTGAATTCAAAAAATATTGCAGAACTACCTCAGAATGACTGACCTGTCCAACGGCAGTAACCTTGTGTCGTGACATAGTGATGATCTGTCTTGCCAGGTGTACCACTGTTCACTGAAGCCGCAGAATCATTGAGAGGAGAAGTGCTGACTGGACTGCTGACCGATGAGCTGGCAGAGACATGGTAACGGCTCTGAACTCTGTCCTTCATTCCTCTTCCGAGGTTATCCCTTCCAGTTTGAAGGTGTAATGCACGATGCAACTGAAGGATGAGGAGGAGAGATTTGTTTTTAAGGGGTTTAATCCACTCAGGAAGTCTAAGCAGTCATAAAGAAATTAGCTTAATATATGAGCATGGTATTTATTAAAGTTTCGTGTGTGCTGTGCAGGGCGGGAGAGCACACCGTGCAGCTTCCTGCAGTGTTGGTGTTTCCATCTTGGAGGACTGGCGCTCCTCCCTCCACGCTGCCCGTGTCCACCTCTGCTGAAGAGCTGCTCTCACACATCCACTCTGCACTGCTGCATCCGCTGGTGAAGCAAACTATGTTCTCATTGGTCTTTCTGTGCTATAAAGACACGTTTGCGTTGGGAAACACTAAACAAAGTTATTTGGCAAATGTCTGATTTTAGAGGTCAAACAAAGCCAAAATTCTCAATCCAAGTGTCTGTCAACCCTGAAACCTCATGAAATGAAATAGCTGTAAATAAACGATGAGTGCGGGACTTCTTGGAAGTTTGTGAAAGCCAAGATGGAATCGTTCACGGTATGTCACAGATAACAAGCTGCATATGTGGATCTACAGAGTGTCCTTGATACATCACGTCTGAGTTCACATTTGCTCATTTAAACAAATACAATGATGTGAAAACGGCAACGTTGCTCAACAAGACGAGTTCAGCTCTCCCTTTGAGGGTTCATCATGTTTTTTTGCACTGATGAATTTGCTGCTGTGATGGTAAATAGCAGAATTGTAATAGCCAGAGTCGGAGGTTTCAAATTGTACTCATTTCATTGTATTATAGGGCACTTTGGATGAAAAGTCCAAAGAATAACAGAATGTCCCTGTTAGGTGGCGCTGTTGTCCTTGTTTATAATGCATCAGGGTCTTACAAGTATACAGTTAAAACATGAAGTTATTTTATAATAGACCTTTTTACACAAGAAATGCAATAAAAATGAGAAAATAGACACATCATGAACATACAAACAGGGCTAGAATGCCCTAATAAATGGGAAAAAAACACTTAATCGATGGTATAACTTGTACATTTGAACTTTTCATCTCTGTTTTCTCCACCAGCCTGAGCTGACGGTGGAAAACCTGCCGTCCCTCCTCTCTCTGGGCAGAGCCCTCCTCCTCCTCTTTGTGGGAGAGGAGGAGGACGAGATCGGGCGGAGGCAGAACCAGGCGCTGGTGGAGGAGATGAGAGGAGTGGTGGAGTTGGGAGGGGTGAGGATGGACCGATTCTTGGCCTGCTGGATCCACCTGTATGTATATCAATCCATCGATCCATTCAGCTAAATGAGCCTACGAGAGTGGATTCTTTACTCCATCCATCATGTACACGGACAAAAACACCAGTATTATCTGGATATGATATATTATTTTATATGAATAGATCTGTTTTGTTGATGTGTGTTCCAGTGGTCGTACTCCAGCTGGTATGTCTGTCCTGGGGTCATACTTGGGGTCCATGCCCCCCCTCCCTGCTCTAGTCCTCACTCATTTGCCCTCTGGAGGTGAGATCTATCAGTACCCCCCCAACACGCCCATACTGGCCTCCTCTGTGCTGCAGTGGCTGCAGAGGATCGAGGACGGGACTGAGTCAGCAGCAGGTGAGGAGGAGGAGGAGGAAGACAAAGAAGACAACAGTATATGAAAGTATAAGTGCAGTCATTTCTAAGAAAGCCCAACAAGCCCAAAGCTGTATGCAACAGTACGGCCTGTTGTATCCACCACACCAGTGTTCAAGCAAATATGTTATAAATCACGCAGAAAAGATCAAAATAAAAGTGACAGTCCACAGAACAACAACACATCTTTGCCATAGTTGCATTTAGGAAAGCTTAAAAACCTGTAACCAAAAGCAAGCGAGAAAGGAAAAAAAACATTTCTCCTCGCTGTTCACTCTAATAGCGCTCTAAAATGACGATAACTCGCCATTAAGGCCCTTTTAGTGCCTGCTGTTGAAATGAGGTCTGCATCTGGATGTGTTTTCATCTGTAATGAATAATGAAATTACGCTCTCACATTTACACCTGGTATCAGCACTCTGGCTGCATTGTGAACAAATTAGAATTTCTCCGCACGATTTACAAAGTGAGCAGGCAATGCTGAAAGCAGACATGGCATGCAGCTCGGGCTTACAGTAAGTTTCTTTGCAATAAGAGGTCGTCATTTCTCAAGCAGCGGGAGTGGAGAGGAATGACGTTTTTAACTGCGGCAATGACTCCGCTCTCCGCAGTGATTACCTACTTGCATGCAGCCATTAGACTACCTGCAGGGATGACTTTACAACACAGTGCAGTTACATTTCCCCCACAATGACTCCGCTCAGCACAGTGTCTGCTGCGTACATGAGATATCCAGGTACAGATAATATTATTTAAATAATAGATTTAGAAGTGAGACACATTGCAATGGCATTTAATTAAATGTATGCACGTTATAGTTTCGATTGCTTTTATGACTTCCATTGGTCTACACTCTGCAAAATGCCTTAAATGCACATTTTATGTGAGACATCAGAAGTCTCTGATGAGTTAACGACCCCTATTTAAACCTTCAGATGTCAAAAGGAGACATACGGTAAGGGAATGTCGACAAATAATTGTGGATAATGTGATTTCATTAACTTTCAGCAGATGGAATAAAAAGGGGTGAGGCAGGTTATATGTCCAATGAGATAAAAGCAAGAAGGAAATGATAAAATAGATGGAAATGTGAAGTCCCATGTCTTCTCCTACAGTATTTATTGAGGCACAAATAGAAAGCCATATGTTCCATGAAGCTTTAAGGCAGACGAGCCTGTTGATGAAACAGTGACTTATGGCCTCCCTGTCGGTGGAATGTGGAAGATATGTGATAGAGGCTTTGAGTCGAGCTGCTACACATGTAATAAACGTTTTAAGGGTTAAATGAAGGGGATGATCGTTAAGGCTTTCAACCTCAACTGTCCGGAGCCAATTAAAGCTGCTTTCACATTATCAGTGGTGAAACGGCTCTGCGCTGGCTGTGCTGTAGTTTCTTATTGACAGAGCCGTAAGGGCAGCGAAAAAGCCAAAGAGCACTGTGCTCAAAATTCTGATTATTTCAACTTTGACCTCGATTGCCGCTGACCTTTCAAAGTGCAGCCAATTAGATAACAGCTGTATGAAGCAGCACAGGCAAGCGGGGGAGGTAGCCATAAAAATGAAACCAACTAGCTGCCTTCGCCACAAGGCTTCGCGCCCGTGTGAAGTCAGCTTAACCCTTGATCTGTTGAACTCTGCAGTGCTCTGCCTGCAGGTGAGGGCCGAGATAAGACTGCGGTCACGCTGTGACCCGTCTCCATCGCTCTGAACTGAAGGATTGTCATGCAGCACATTCCTTCCGTTCTCCGCAGCGAAACCCCAGAGCTGTAGCATTTATAGACGCAGACTGGCTTTAAGACTCCAAGGTTTCCTTGCAAGGCAGTTTCCGAAACTTTTCTTTTGATTGCAAATGTATACCTAATGGCTTTTGAGTTTGAGGATTGAATTTGTCACTTTCTTCATTTTTTCTGGCATTATTCAATATCTTGGAAGTTATAGAAAAGTATCATCTTGAACGCTTTGTAAATGTTGGAGTCGGTGTTTTGATCATGAATTTAACTTAAGGAGCAAAGTGGTTTATTGCAGTTGTAATTCCAGTAACACTATGGAGGCCCAAAGTGCTTTTTTAGTGCATTAGATTAAAGGCCAGTATCATCTTGAAATACTGTATCCTATTAAACATTATAATTATTAGAACTGCAACGATTAGTCGACGGAAAAATAATAGCCAACAATAATCGATTAATCGTTTAAGTAATTTTTCTTGCAAAAACTTCCAAAAATGCTGTTTTCAGCCTCTGAAATGTGGAGATTTCCTGCTTTTCTCTGTTTTATATCATATTAAAGTGAATATCTCTGGGTTCTGGACAGACAAAACTAAGACATCATCTTGGATATCTTTGAGAAACTGGGGTTGACATTTTTCATTATTTTCTGGCATTTTTTAGACCAATCCATTAATCTAGAAAACAATATGCAGATTAATCTATAATGAAAATGATCGCTATTTGCAGCCCTAATAATTAAAGATCTCTGTCTTGGTCTGTCTCTATAGGGATGTTGGGGGAGGATAGCTGGCCTCCCGCTGTCGAGTTCCTTGACTTCCTGAAAGTCATGGACATGCAGGAACCTGACTCCGCCCAGCAGCAAACTCCTGAAGAGGAGGAGGAGGAGGAGGAGGAGGAAGAGGTGAACAAGGAAGAAGATGAGGTGGTAGAAAAAGCTGCGGATTCCTCCCCCAGCTCTCCCACCCCTGACAATAACCCACACTCTGAACTGTAACAGAGCAGGATGGGACACTAAGTCATTGATTAAACATGTTTTTCTTTTAATCCTGGGCTTTTTCTAATATTCTTATACCGTATTTATCATAGGATTATTGAATGGATAATTGAGAATCATTCTTTTGCTCTGAATTGTATTGCCAGATTGGAAAAGATCCAGCAAGTAAGACACATAATGCAACATAGTACTACAGTTGAAGCTGGGTTTAAATCAGTTTTAATATGACTTGACACATACTGGTATTCTCTAGGTATGTCCTCCTCAGGGGTGTTTACTGAAACGTTTAGTTTCATTTCCTGGTTTCTTACTGCTGCAGATTTGTAACGGATTCCTGGTGAACTCTGGTTTGACCTGATTGGCTGACGTTTCAGTTTTTTAGACGCAACCTACAGCATGTACAGTATGTGTCACCCTGTTGGTCAGTACTGTAAATTACTTTCTGTTTTCTTCAATTTAGCTTATCTTGTAAAGCAAACCACAGCAGGTTCTGAACCCGAGAGAGGTAGTTAAGCACCAAGCTGGTTGTGGTTTCTCAAAAAAAAGTTTCACTCAAACATGCTGGGCTGGTTGTTCATTTTAATCAACAACGACATGCTTCCAGTGCCAGTAAGCCAACATCCTAATATATATATGATCAGAACAGCTCTTATGTTTTTTCTGCAGTTAATATAAGGTAATACAGCTGTTAGCACATCTGCTTTTCCTCTTATGAAACAACAAGATGCGTGGAAATTGCAATGACTTTAGATGAAGGATATTTAAGTCCTGAAATGATTCTGACGTTATTTTTCCCAGCATTCCACCTCCTGAACAGTAATGACCGTGGCATCCCGGGATGCCTATGTAATTTTTCCCGGCAGCTGAGATGCAGAACAAAGGAGGAGGAGGTCATTGGATGGGTCCTTTTTAATTATTACGGTGGTTTCTGATGTGGTTTCTGGAACCTTGAGTTGTTTGAATCAATGAGTCTCAGTTAAAAGGGAACATCCATCCTAAACCATGAGCGGAAGGCTCTAAAGGGCTCTTGTGGTTTAGGGCAGATTTTCTTTTGAACCCATGCAAATCATCATCTAACATTTTTGTCCAATTACTGACATGATCCAAGAACTGGCAGTTTAGTTTGTAAGTTGGTGTTTGATGCTGTAAGGCCTTGCTTTATCATACATAAAATAAAGAAACGCACAGAGAGTAAACTGGAATTAGATTATTTGACATAATGAATGGACACAATACAGAGAACACTAGACACGGCTATGATGACTGATTAATGAATCAGAAATCCTTTATTCGTCCCACAGCGGGGAAATTTACAGCGCTACAACAGCAAAGGGACAGTGCAGATAAAAAAAAAGCAAATACAAAATAAGTATAAGTAAGAATAAGAACACAACCTTAGTAAAATAAGTAGCAGCATAATAAAGTATGTGAACATGTGAGAGCAATACAACTAGCAGCCTGTAATAACAATAATACATAGTAAAAAGGATGTATTGCACATGCGTATTGCACAATAATAAATATTAAAAGGGTAATGTTCAACAATCCCAAGTTGTAAAGGTCTGAAAAGGGCTGTCTTGTAAAGTGTTCTCGGTTAACATAGTATCCCTTCATTTGGTGTATGTTTGTAAATTCCTTGTATATATATTACATTTAAAAAAAAAAAAATACAAAATTGTGTAACTAAAATATATTTCTCAAACGTGCGAAACAGCGCCCCTCTGGGTTGTAACGGTTGGTGCATGTTAGCCAGTGTGTGTGGTTAAAAGACGTCACTGCACCCGAACAGAAGTCTGCCGTTGAGAGGTGACGGGATTAAAAAAAACTGATGAACTCGATGCGGTCAATGTCATGGCACTGCGAAACTGAATGAGGACAATTAAAGTCTGAAGGAAGTGAAGTGTGAACCGGCCTCAGAAACACAAACATGTTAGTAGTATTTAAATTAAACAAGTGGGACAGTTGCTAAATTGTAAAGTGTTGGTACTAATATATGATGCCCCTTTTTCGTAAGGCTAAGCTAGTTAGCTAGCAGCCATGGGGAGAGGAGATCTGACTCACGTCAAATAACGTGAGTCAGATCTCCTCTGTCTGTCTGTCTCTTTGTCTGTCTGTCTGTCTGTTTTGTCTGTCTGTCTGTCTGTCTGTCTGTCTTTTGCTAGCCTTGCTAACCTAGTTTATTTCCTTCCGGTCCTGGGCTGTGGCTTTTTGTGTGTCCTTAACTCCTTGTTGTGTTAAATACTGTACTTAATTGAATTTGAATATTTTTTTTACATGTTATATTTTCCCAGTTAATTATTTAATTCACCTGCTGACTGTGTGACTGTTTGCAGCCTGTGCATAATGTCTGTTTAGCTTTAATAATGACCCAGAATACTGTTGGCCTCCCTTTTGCATGACAGGCCTATAGATACGAGTGTTTAAGTTATGTATTTGATACATGCATTGATCATTTTTGATGTGAGGATCCACTTTAGTACTCATCTGCTTCAGACTATAAGCCTTGCAGTGCTGTGTATATATTATTATGCTTATACAATAAGTAGGGAACGTGTGTACGTCATGTATCTATGACATGTGCATTGTTTCTTTTTCATGTGAACTTTTACTAATTGGACATTGTGTGGTTCGTTGAATAACACCACAATGGAATGATCCCACAAAACTGAATTTCTTAATTTAGCACATAGTTTCAGAGTTAATTTAACTGGCCCCTCTAAAAGAATGCATGGCGCCATCTGGCCCCTGGAATTTATGTTGGCTGCAGCTGTGACATATTAACAATATCCAATTATTTAAGATTGTCTTGACATACTCCGAGTGAAAATCCATTCTAAAATGAGAGATTGTCTTACTTACTGATTACGTTAAGAATATTTAAAACCATTTAATCAGAAATGCATTGCAAAAGGCTAAAATAACCGACAGAAAGTTGCCCTTAAATAGCAAATGCTTCCTGTCTCAGAGTGGATTTCACCTGCATGAAGTCAGTGTTCAGTTTGCTTTGCATTGTTGCAGTTGATTAGTGTCAAAGCTGTTGTGAGCAGAGCAGAAAAACACGATTAAAAGCCAAGGTAAAGCAACAGATGGCTTTCACCGTACAGCCTGTGATTAGAACAGGATTAAATCTTGAGGTGCTGCCTGGGAAAAAAAAAACATTTTGAAATAAAATAACATTTTGTCATATTTCTGGGCTTAAACAGCTTATCTGATGTGTGTCAGATATGTGGTGTGGGGCAGAGAAAGTGAAATAACTGCTGACTTTTAACAGACTTGCTGACTTGGCAGCTATTTCTGGTAAACTGACTCCTGAAAAGAAAATCACAACACATGAGGTAATGATGCGGCTGCCAAGTTAGTCAGATAACTGTGGCAACCATCTATGAAGCTGCAGACAGTTTGATTAATGATGACAAATGAAACCAGCACAGGCCAGTTTCACCATCTGCTTATGGCTGCAAATTGCAGCACAAGCTACCCAGAAAACGTAAGGTGCGGTCAGAACCCTGAGCATCTTGAGTTGAAGTTCAGCCTTTGTTGATGAGCTCAGCGTTCTCTCTCGAAGAAGACATTTTTACCAGCCTGCTGGTAGTGTTTACACCTGTGTGTGTGTGTGTGTGTGTGTGTGTGTGTGTGTGTGTGTGTGTGTGTGTGTGTGTGTGTGGACAGATGTGTAGTTGAGATCAGAATAAAGGCAGAGTTTGAAGATGGGTGTGGTCAGAGCAATGGCGCCGTAAGGGAGTAGCGGCCCCCACTTTACGCCTTTGGCCCAATTTGGCATCACATTTTTATGAGTTGGAAAGTTCTTTAATCATTTATTGAATGTCTCTCCTCTATTTTCCTTGCACTTCTGGTCCCTTTTCCTATAGTTCATTACAAGGTTAAATTAGTATTATGATGGATCCTGACCAAGGGCACAGGTTTAGTATTAGAAGTGTTTGTGTTTGAATGCATTTCCATCATTTGCATACATTAATTAACATCAGTTTAGCAAATAATACTCTAACCAAAAAAGGGGAAATGCTATGGAAATTGAAAAAAAGTATTAAAGCGTGAGCCTTACTTAAAATAACTAATGAATAAATTAACATTCAAATAATTAAGCAACAGGCCAATAAAAATATACACAGGTGCAGGTGTTGTGCTTTTCACCTTTTCATCCATACAATCTGGCTCATATAGACTTAAATCTGTCGTTCCATTTCTGGGTAAATTGTTTATGTATGAATCTCTAAACATGCTGGGGGGAAATATACAGTATATATTTGACTTTTATTTTCAAGACAGACACACACACACACACACACACACACACACACACACACACACACAAAATAATTGCATTTGCTGCATCCCGGAAAAACCTGAGTCAGCGTAATCCATCAGTAGGGAAATGATCCTGCGAAAATCAAGAATGTAACTAGATTGTAGAGCAACCATCCAACCCTGTGTTACAAGTGAGTTATAACATTAGCAGAAGCAGACCATGTATATTGTTCAATTTATGAGGGACATAACACACACACACACGGAGCAGGCCTGGAGCCTCAAGCGGTGAGTTGACAGTTTCATGTCATCATTGGATGTTTGTGCTTCAGTATTGAGAAAGGCATTACATTACGTCTTTGGTTCAGAGTTGTGAGCCAGCTTAGCTAATGCTTACATTACCGTACATCATACTGAGTGAAAGCAGACGATGGTAGTTAAGCAAAAGGACAATTTCACATCAACTATTCGTTTTGGAAAAGTTTCAGCAGTGGTTTCAGCTATCCGCGCGGCCGCTATAGGAGTTTGAATCAAGTCACCACACATGCAGCCACTTGGAGAAAGAACCTGGCTTGATTACAAGGTCAATGTACGCATCACGGAGAGACATAATTGCACACATATGCACGAGTGTAAGAAAGCAAAAGCAAAGATGTGATGATGGGGAGGCAGAATCACATCTGTTTGGAAGTTTCTCTCTGGTTCATTGTGTCTGGAAAGGAAGTTTTCTGTCTCTGGGATTTATATTATAATCTGCGTGTGTGTGTGTCCATGACTGATCCTACACTGTGCATTCATTTGTCTCTAAAATTAGCCCAGTAGTTGTGTGTGTGTGTGTGTGTGTGTGTGTGTGCGTGCGTGTGCGTGCGCGCGCCATCCGGCTGCAGGGTTACAGAGATGCTGAGCTGGGAATACTTTTGGAACGTGGCTGTGTGTGTGTGGCTCTGTGTGGGAATACTCTGAGATTGTGATCAAATTCTGAACCTTGATTACACTAAAACTCCTACGGGATGTCCCCTAATCTGTGTTCTCAGAACTTCTCACAGACCAACACGTACACACAGAGCGTCTCGCTGCTAAAGCCAGGCTGCATTTATCACATGCAAATATTACTTATTATTATTTATTATTAATAATACTCGAGCAACAATGAGCATAGTTTTTAGGTGCCCCCCTAAATCTACTTCAGGGATAAGTAATGCGTCAAGCAGTTATTGAAACCAACACGCTGTACAGAAGCCTGAGAAGCATCCTTTTCATAATGTGTAAAAACTAAAATCTTGTATGCATGTTGGATCGTGACAGTAGCAGAAATGAGAATTGATTAGGACTGCACGATTACGGCCAAAATGATAATCACGATTTATTTCGATCAATACAAAGAAAATATTCCTGTTGATCTTATTTATACTATTCATTTACACTATTGTCTATATTGTAATATAAATATTTGTATACATATTTATTAGTGTTACATATTGTAGTACAATGCCAATATTTTTACTACGACTTCTATGTTTGTATATACTTTATTCTAAAAATAAAGCAACTGTAACGTTACCCAATTTTTAATGGATGCAAGATTCAGTGGCTAAGTAGATATATTCTTTTGTTCAAATACAAATACAAATTGTCCAGTTTTGCATTTGCACCAGCATCATGGTTCCAGGTGTGACTATTCATTTAAACTATTTTCTGTTTATATTCTAGCAGTCTTTTTTACCAGTCCCTCTCTCTCTTATTTTCTGCTGCACCAATGAAAATAACAGTTCCCTCTGGAACAATAACAAGTCTGTACTCTGCACTGGAAGAAAATGGCTGATGCTGAGATTTGAAGGTGGTAATGAATTAATAATAGTCAATAAATTCAGTCTTTTCTTCCTCTGTATCGTCATTGTGGTCTTCAGAGGTCAATGAGAAATCGTACATGACAAATATCAGTGTGTGTGTGTGTGTGTGTGTGTGTGTGTGTGAATGTGAGAACGTAGTTAGGCGACATTTTTTATTCGTGTATGTTTAACGCATGAGCCCCAGAGGTCACTGCTAATATTTGTCCAGCTGCAGGTGATACCCTGTGTTGGCATGGGAACCTCTCAGTGCCATTTCACAGTAAATATAATTAGTATTTTATAATTCGCCACATCCACAGTAGCGCTCTCTGAAATTGTTCACTAATTCACACTACTCCCATATACACTCAATAGGTTACTCTATAGTGAGCATTAACATCCTTTTTACATATATAACATGCTGAGAAACTGCATTTTGGGATTGTTAGCAGAAAGCAGTAAACCTGTGGTTGTTTTTGAGAACACAATACATTGCACACGTTCCACTTTTCTTCCTTAACCGTGATGGAAAACGGCTCGAGGTCAGGGAGCGATGTAACACATATTTATGCGTCAGCGGATGTTATTAAGATTTGATTAAAAACAACTGTAACACCTGAAATATATCTAGACTGCTTTTCTCCGATCGATCTTAACCAACTAAATTCAACAATTTCGTCGTGTAAAGCATTAACGTGTCTCTTAGACCCGATTCCAACTAAGCTGCTTAAAGAAGTTTTACCCTTAATTAACTCCTCGTTCTTAAACATGATCAACCTGTCTCTATTATCTGGCTATGTACCAGAATCATTTAAAGTAGCTGTAATAAAACCTCTTCTTAAAAAGCCCAGTCTTGATCCAGAGGTTTTAGCTAACTATAGACCGATATCTAACCTTCCTTTTCTCTCTAAAATTCTTGAGAAAGCAGTCGCAAAACAGTTATGTGATTTTCTACAGAACAATACTTTATTTGAGGTTTTTCAATCTGGATTTAGAGTTCATCATAGCACAGAGACGGCACTGGTGAAAGTTACCAATGACCTTCTACTGGCATCAGACAAAGGACTTGTCTCTGTTCTTGTCTTGTTAGACCTCAGTGCTGCTTTTGACACTGTTGACCATGGCATTCTGCTGCAGAGACTGGAACATTTCATTGGCATAGCAGGAACTGCACTGAGCTGGTTTAAATCCTATTTATCTGAGCGATCTCAATTTGTACGTGTTAACGATAGATCCTCCATGCAAACCAAAGTCAGTCATGGTGTCCCGCAAGGTTCTGTACTTGGACCTATTCTATTTACCTTATATATGCTTCCTTTAGGCAATATTATAAGGAACCACTCCATAAACTTTCATTGTTATGCGGATGATACCCAATTATATCTATCAATCAAGCCAGATGAAACCAATCAATTATCTAAACTTCAAGCATGTCTTAAAGACATAAAAAATTGGATGTCCTGCAACTTTTTGATGTTGAACACCGACAAAACAGAAGTTATTGTACTTGGCCCCAAACGGCTCCGAAACGTATTGTCTAATGACATAGTAACTCTGGATGGCATTAACTTGGCCTCCAGCACCACTGTAAGAAATCTCGGCGTTATCTTTGATCAGGATATGTCTTTTAACGCCCACATAAAACAAATTTCAAGATCTGCCTTTTTTCATCTGCGTAACATTGCAAAAATAAGGCACATCCTGTCTCAAAAAGATGCCGAAAAACTAGTCCATGCATTTGTTACTTCAAGGCTGGATTACTGCAACTCCTTATTATCTGGTTGTCCCAAAAAATCCCTTAAAACTCTTCAGTTGATTCAAAATGCTGCGGCACGAGTATTGACAAGAACTAGGAAACAAGACCATATTACTCCTGTATTAGCTGCTTTGCACTGGCTCCCGGTAAAATACAGAATAGAATTCAAAATCCTTCTCCTGACCTACAAAGCGATTAATGGTCAGGCTCCAGTTTATCTTAAAGATCTCGTAGTACTTTATAAACCAACTAGAGCATTGCGCTCCCAGAGTGCAGGGTTACTTGTGGTTCCTAGGGTTTCTAAAAGTACAATGGGAGCCAGAGCCTTCAGCTATCAAGCTCCTCTACTGTGGAACCAGCTCCCAGTGTGTGTTCGGGAGGCAGACACCGTCTCCACATTTAAGAGCAGGTTAAAGACTTTCCTCTTTGATAAAGCTTATAGTTAGGGCTGGCTCAGGTTTGCCCTGGACTAGCCCCTAGTTACGCTGCTATAGGCTTAGACTGTCGGGGGACTCACTCCTCTCCTCTTCCCTATCTTTCTCGTTTTCCTCCTCTCCCTCTCTATTTTGAAATGCATTCATGTCCCTTAAATGCATGTTACTAACTCACCATCCGGGGCATCATCCCTGGAGTTTCTGTGTCCCTCATCTGGCAGGTTGCCACTATTAAAGATTACTTTTGGACCGCGAATCGTGGCTGCATCTGTTGCCCTGGTCCTGCCTGACACCAGGAAGCCTTGACATCCCCCTGGATCCATCTTTTTTATATACCATCGTATCATGTTTTCTGTCGCATAGATTGTCCATGTTGTATTTTTAACTATGCTGTTTCTTCTGTACACACGTCACCTATTGCACGTCTGTCCGTCCTGGGAGAGGGATCCCTCCTCAGTTGCTCTCCCTGAGGTTTCTTCCATATTTCCCCCACTAATTGTGGGGTATCTTTTAAGGGAGTTTTTCCTTGTGCGATGTGAGGGTCTAAGGACAGAGGGTGTCGTACTTTGTACAGGCTGTAAAGCCCACTGAGACAAATGTATAATTTGTGATATTGGGCTATATAAATAAACTTGATTTGATTTGATTTGATTTTATTGTTGTGAGTGTCGCTTTAAATGTTGCCGCTGCAAGGAAATGTGGGACTGCATTACCTCCTTTCTTTTGGTAAAGAATGGTTCAGTGTACACTAAGCTAAAGGAGATAAGAAATTAAGCATTGAAGCACCTTTCCTTAGCATTTAGATACGTTTATTTATTTATTTTTTTAATCTAAGTCTGTCTGTACATTGACTCTTTTGAGTATACTTTATTTAGTCACTGTTCCACTGTGAACACACTACATATTCAAAACTACATATTCAAATACTTGCTTAGTTTAATTAGTGGATCGTATGGACTTTTGACGCAGATAATGTTTCCTACAGCTTTATAGTGTGAGTGCCTCGCCTCAAATAAAAAGCACCTCAGCTATTTCGATGATTGTAATACTCTGCTCGTGATAGTAGCCTCATACTTTCTCACCATGTCAATCTTGCAGTGAAAACAGGCCTTTGCGTCTCATTACACAGCAAAGGTCACATATTTATTCAGTGAGGTGATTTGTAATTACAGCGGCATAAATTATTCAGAGCAGCGAATTTCCAAAATTCTAGCTGAGTTTTATTTCAAATCGGAAAAGTCTAGACAAACAGCCCAGTCACAATCAGGTGCTAATGTGTGAGGGGGGGAGGATCACCTCTGCACTGCAGGTCAGACAGCAGGCTGAGGTTAATTACATAATCAGTTTCCTAGAGGAAACCCTGAAATACGTTCAGAAGTTACAGGGAAAGGATGAAGATGAATCTCTAAAAAAAAAAAATGCAAAAGTGGTTTTATATTAAGACTTCAGATTCAGAATTTCGTTGAACTAAATCTCAAGCTTTATCATTAGACGAGCCAGAAAGACAACATAATCTACCAAAAGAACATTGTTGCCAATCCTCTCACCAGACAGACTACTGGTTAAGAGTTAGTACCAGAGTCCCGAAGACGGTCACCTTCATACTCACGGTCTGCTCACGCGGGTCTTACTATTATACACTTATTAACCTAACCAGACCTTCTCTCGGGGCTGTGTGTGTCCAAACTGCTTAATTGACATCTCCCTCACATCTATGTACATTTTATTGCACACTATTGGACAGTTTACACCTTTATTGGTGAATGAAGTTTAATGACCCCCGTGCTATTTCCAGTACAACCCCAACCAACGTCAAGCTGAGCAGACATCTAACTAATGAAGGCTAAGTGGAAACACCTGTGTGGAGGTGCAGGGCAGCCATTTAGAAACTATTTCTTCACGCAAAGGTCCCACTGACAGCATCGACTGTTTGCAACAGGGGGAGCCAACAGGGGGAGCCAACAACGTTAGTAAGGCATCCCATGGTGTGCTGTAACCATAGTTACAAATATGCGCACTCTGTATGTGATTGTGTTGTGAAGAACTGAAATCGTGCAGATTTGACTGTTTTGATTTGCTTCATTGTTGCATCTCCAGCTGCTATAACTCATTATGTTGATGGTAGAAATGTGGAGTAGATAGAAATTTTGAGTTTTTAAAAAAAAAATTTAATTATATTTTGTGGTTTCACTTCAGTGGATTGCAATACTTTGAGCTAAAAACATTGCTGCTCTCAGCTAATGGAATATTGATATTTTGGAGATAATAATTAACCAAAAAACAACAAATGACATTGTCACTTACTTTGACTTTTCCTAATTTGTATAACTTCACACTAAGGACAACTGCAGCATTTATTAAACTTCTGATCAGAAAGACACTGTTCAAGCTAATGCAACAATACATTACTGCCTCCTCATTCTCATAAACGCGTGCTAAAATGTATTGTGTGTGTATTGATGCATACAGTGAAAGAAAGACTTGTTATGCTTTTTATGATTTATGCTCATTTTAGCAGCTTGTTTGTTGACATAGATGTCAGAGATTGTGTGTGTGTGTGTGTGTGTGTGTGTGTGTGTGTGTGTGTGTGTGT
>CALSCE010010649.1:8710014-8734324 GCA_943593645.1 Bovichtus variegatus
CACACACACACACACATGGTTGTATTGTGACGAATGGGAATGCCACCCTTTGGCACACATGGATGAGTCCTGTGAAATTGTCTGTTTTTTCTCCACTGATGTTTTGTGCTCACTGGTGTTTTTTTCCTCTTTCTCTTCGGAGAAAGGAAGTAGAGAGACTTTCTTTGGATTTCTTGTACTTGGAAATAGAGTTGTTTCGTGTGTTTTCTTTCTCCTGATCTCACAAGGATCACTGTAGTTATGGTAGAAGGGATATTTTCTTCAAAAAAAGCAAATGACTTTATAAAACAGTAGCAGCTTGAATACAGTGTTTTTGCAATTTCTCTTTTTCTACGTGTGGGACTTTTGCATTTATTATGTAACATCGTAGCTGTGATCTTTACAGTGCTTTAATTTTTTGCAGTTAGTACACAACAAGTCAATATATTTCACTGTTTTATACTAACGGGAAAAATCATGCAGTGTGTGTGCCGACATCTGCCACTTTAGAAGGCCTCTGTCAATTTAGTTACCAGATGAAGAGCAAATGCTTTCCAAATATTTAACACTCATGTTTCACAACTTAATATAACATATTACAGCTGTGAGAAGCTCCTCCGGTTCTTTTGTATGTTTCATCATGGGAAAATAGGGTGCATCAACAGCACTCAAAAATCAAGCAAAGTATTTTTTATTATTTAATTATAGATGTAGTAACAGCAATGAGATGGAAACAAAGGCCACAGTGAGGACAGAGTGTTCTGCGTTCATTCTTTCAAAAAAAAGGTTGAAAAACCCTCCTAGAACAACAACTATTACATCAGTGCAAAACGTCCCACATGGAAGCCATTACTACTGCTGTTAGTTCTATTGTGCTACTACCTTGCTAAGACTATTTTATTTAATTATATTTATATTTATCTGCCATATTGCTGCCACAACTTCATTCTTGGATCCTTTTACTGTTCTGCAGCTGACAAATTCCACTGTGGATTTTTACATCTTGTACAAAAAAAACCCAACTCTGCTTGCACATTGGTTGACTCTCAGTTCAACCCTCTTATGATCTTCATGTAATACCAGCAGCTGCATCTGTTTCTGCTTGATTAGTTCAAGCACCAGCTGAAGCTGATGAGTGTCTGCAGCCACCACCGGGCCGCGGACCAGTACCGGGACCAGTACCGGGCCGCGGACCATTTGGTACCGGGCCGCACAGAAATAATAAAACCTTTTTTTTTTTTTTTTTGCGTGTCGGTAATATATATTGTAAACATTTTTATGCATTATATTATATATATTATAATATAATAATAATATAAATAAAGTGCAGAATAGAAAATGGAATAATTCCATTTACATTAAATATGTCATAATTAAATGATATGCTTTTGCACTTTATTGTGTGTCTGACTCACCCCCCGGTCCGTAGAACAATTGTCTTGCATGAAACCGGTCCGTGGTGCAAAAAGGTCGGAGACCGCTTGCTCTAGAGCACGGGAGCTCAAAGTAATGGACAAGCAGTGCCACTCCAAGTGGTAGCAAAGTGATGTAATAATCAATCAAACCAACCTCAACAGTCACAGTTCAATTGTATTCAACATAACAATATGCATGTTTATGTTATTGATAGTGAAATAACATCCCGTTTAAATTCCACTCAAATGAACACAGGAAACACTGCTTGGCTCAGGTGGAGTCAGAGACTGAAAGGCAGGTAAAAAGCATGAACATATCTCTGAAATGGCTCATCACTTAAAGGGATCAGACCGAAGCTGGGGCAGGTTTGGGTTCTTAACAACCCTGGTTGCGACTTTGGATGAATGCCAGGAATAATTAGTTTGTACCACAACTTGATATTATTATTAATACAGCAGAGTGCTTTCTCGGAATTAAGGCAGTACCTTCTTTTGAATGAACCTAAATTGATATTTTACAAACTGCTAAAAGGAAAACCAGTGAGCTGTTTGAGGCTTCAGGCCATGTTTCCAGAAGCGCCGAGGGTAAGGAGGGAGTACAGACACGGCAGATAAGAGAGGGCTTTCAATATTTATGGATGGCAAGGGGTCAGAGGGAAAGGAAGTTAGACATGGAAAGCGATCAGAGGACGGTAGAGGTAGATTATGTATGAGGGGAGAGCAGAGGAAATCGAGGGAAGGGAGTGGACAAACAGATTTATTCAGTTGATATTTATGACATATTTTATAGTTACGAGGGTTAAAAATAATATTGTCATTCCGGCGTACATGTAGTTTTAGTTTGAGATCTTCTATCTTTTATTTGTAGCAGAAGTTTTATCTTGCCGGCACTGCAGGACCACCTACTGTAGTTTTATCATTTAAAAACAGTCCCCTGCACACACACACACACACACACGCTCAAACATGCACTTTGCTTTAGCTCGGTGCCAATTGAAACAGACTGATGTATTAACAGAGGCTGACTTGTGCTGAGGAATAAGACTTAAACATTTATAAATCTGATGAAATTCCCGTTCCGGTCCCCCTTTTACCCAGCAGGAAATATAATGACATGATGCATATTCCATGCAGCTGTTAGGCATGTATTTACTTAAGCAAATAACTGACAGAAAAAAGAACCAAAAGAGCCTCAGAAATGGATTGTAATTGGACGAACTGATGCCACTCTTGCATCTTTATTTACGCGACATTTCCAGTCACTTTATCTGTAATCAGTGCTTCATAGTTTAATCAGCACATTTAGTCTCGCTGATTACTAACGATATGTCACAAGTATTTGTGGTCGTCTTTTTGTTTACAGCACTGTTTGTACTGGGATATACATAAATATACTGTTAGCGTTCATCTAGCCACTTAATGTAGACCAGCTGATGAAAATATACTTTATAATCCCTCCAACGTCACATTGAGGATTTCAAGTGAAGTCTGTTAATGATGTCATCACCCTAAAAAGAATGGGGGAAAATAGATTTCTATTATTATTGCCATAGAAATGCAATTGGTGTGGTTAGACTTTTTGTGTGAAAATGTCAACAAATTTTGACGAAGCAGAAGATTTGCTTAGATGAAGACACGCTTTGATCATTTTTTAAATAAATGTTGACTTTGGACTCTGGAGTTATTGGAAATGTTTGGATTCGGAAACAATCCTACGCAGCCACCTCTGGGAAATGCAAATAGTATAATATTAATAATAGATACTTTAACTGTGTAGAAATACCAACTTTAAATGCAATGAATACACATGCAAAAAAAAAAAAGAAGCTGATCAGAAGATGCAATAACTGAACGTTTAAACAGCTCAGGGATCATTTATCTAATAATCACAATATTTATGGTTGAACCAGATTTCACTGTGTGAATGTGCCAACATTAAATAGTTAAGTTAAGTTTTTAAAAGGGAAGAAATGTTTCCCTTCCAGGAAAGGTTAGATGAAGGACGCCTGTAGGAGCAGTGTGACAAACACAACCTTACCCTCACATTCATCAAGTGCCTTAGTGGCTTAAATCAATTAGCAGTTGGCGCTACTGACACATAATCTTTAGACATTATTACAGTTTTGAGGAGCATCTCCACATATATATCATGTCAATAAAATCAGATATTAAGAAATTTGATGAAGTTGACAAATTGTAGTTGAAATGGCCGAGGTCACGAGAATAAACATTATGTGTTTTCCTTTTAGACTGGAGCCTCACGGCACTCATCGACCTTCACTTTATTGATCCTCAGGAAACCACCAGCAGAATGCTTTCTGTGCTACAGCATCGTCTCATAACAGCAGTGTAATGGCGTGCACGTCCGTGTACAGCCAGCAACGAGATCAACCAATGAACATGTCCCCTCCAAAATAAGATTTCAAAAAGATTAATGCTCTGATGAAGTGATATCACGCAGGAGAATGTACCTCACTGTAGTAAATATCATTCACATAACCACATTACCATTGATGGTTAAAACAACAAAGAAAAACACAAAAATGGATGAAAAATTGTGGATGGTAAAAAAATAAAGTTATAAAATACAGTATAAGATAGTAAGTCAAAATGTAGGCAAGTTTTGAGTTTTTTTTAAAAAAAAAAAATTTTATATCGTGCTTAACTTTTTGTGTATTTTTTTTCTTTTCTTGCTAAAATTGGGCTTTCAAAAAATCCTGACCTTCATAAGAGAAAAATGTTTTAATTTACTGGTGATTTCTGGGAAATTCATTACAAAACATCACAACAATATAGAACCAGCAGTGCTCCATTACCACACACACATCAGGGACAGCAGCTATGAGGCTGCGCTCTCATCCAATCTGAGAACATTTTAGCTTGCAGTTACCGGCCGGGCTGAACGGAGCGTGGGAATGCTGATGTTTGCATGTTTTACAATCAAGGAGATTATCTATGAAAAAACTCCCAGTTCTCTGTGGTTGCTTACAAATCAGTCGGGAATCTCCTAAGAAACCAAATATCCTTATTTTTAGATTAATATAGAAAGGATTTATTTCTAAAATAACCGTCCACAATATATACTATATGCATGGCTTCTGCATGGTTTATCAACCGCCGATTAACAAGCTGTAGAATATCTTTTCATACAAAATGCTCTGCTCGTGAGATGTTTAACCCTCCTGTTATATTCGTTTTTCTGTAACAGCCAAAATATTCCTGGTTCAATGTGACCCGGTGCATGTTTAATTCTCCAAAAAATTGTCTGAAAAAATCCCCAAAATCCTGATTTTTTTAGGAGCCCTGTTCTTCATCACCAGCAATTCAGCAGGGAGTTCAGTTCTGTTCTTTCGGACAGTTCCAACCATTTTGAGCCTCTTCTTCAGAAGCTCCTGACCCAGGTTGTAGCACGTGAAGAAATTGTCACAGGTTATGTTGTGACCCCTGAGACCCTGTGCCATGTCGAGCACAACTCTCATGCCCTGATTCCTCTCTGGGGCTCCTCCAACCGGCAGGTTCAGTGCACAGCTGGAGTTTGCGTCACATGCTGCCCATATTTTTATTCCATATTTTGCCGGACTTGCTGTCTGTGACACGAGTCACTGCCATCCTGATGGGCCCTGGCACTGCCTTCATTATGTTTGCTGCCGACAGTGTTGTCTGGCGTCTATAGGTGGATAAGGACCACTGTATTTTTCCATTTTTTGACATGAATGTCTCATCTGGAGGAATAGCAGTTTCCTCATCTGATGGTTCATAATCAGAGTTTACCTCAAGGTGGTCTTCATCGTCAGACACATTCTCCTCTCTTTCAGATATCCCAGGGCTGTCCTCTGTTCACTTGTGTTGCTCCTTTTGTCAAGCTCTGACAGCTCTGAGTTTTCCCATCATATTTGAACTTCTGACCCCATTTAGCCTCCACCTTCACTGCCGGGTCAGATTGACCCGAATACAATCTCTGTGATATAAACATGAAACATGCAGGGGGGGGTTGCAAATACATGACACGAACCATTTTCATTTTACATGTTTTTTGCACTAATTAAGGGAAGCAGAAGAAGTTTCAGACAAAAAAAATACTTTGAAGTATTTCTCCTAGATTTTCAAACTTTAAAACGGCTCAATTTGACCCTGAATGTAACAGGAGGGTTAAGCACACACGTACCTTTTTAAAGTGCTTTTGAAACGCATGGGAGGACGGAGAGAATTTCAAACTGCATTATACGTAACAAAAAAAGAAAATCCTAGATATGAGCACTAAAGCTTAAAGTCTTGTCCAGAGCTCTGTGGCTTCACTCATTTTGGTGGTTTGGTTTGGAAAGGAGACACATAACTTGCAATCAATAACATCCATTCAGCCCCAGCAGGGTCACAGAAGCATCAGCAGGGAGACCACAGCCACTGCCGCTGTCTGTGTGTCTGTGTGTCTGTGTGTGTGTGTGTGTCTGTGTGTGTTTTTCCTTACAGCAGGTCCTGACAAGGCTCTCTGTTGGCTCGCATACAGAACTAATACACTTCCACAAACACACACCCATGTAGACAAAGACGAGCACCCAGCGAGAAAGACGTCCTATAATCTTGTTTCAGGTGCCTCCTTGGCCCGAGCAGAGAATCTCACTTCCTTCTTAAAGAGTTTGCTGGCTTTGCTCCAGGTATTAGCTCATTGCTGTTCACCTTTGTGAAAGCTATGACTCAGGACTCACCTACAGCGGATACTTTGATGCATGCCCTCAGGAGACGGGCTGTTTTTTTACACTGACCTTGTTCTCACAAGTAGTAAGAAACGACGACGCTTGTCTGAGGCCACATTAGTGAGAATGTCACTGGAAATACAAAGATTCAGCAGGAGAGTTGGGATTAAAATGTGTTTTGCAGGAAACAGTGCTGTGAAGTTCGACAGGTGGGACACAAATCTATATCATGATCGTGGCACAGGACACACATGCCATCGTGTATAGTGAAATATATATATATATATATATATGGAGCCCTGAAACTGACAAAATGTAGTAAAAGGTTATCGGACAAATAAAAATACTGAATACTTCAATGAATAATATTGTTCGTTAAATATTTAAAATGAAGTGAGCTAAAAAAAAATAAATATATGAAGAGCACTTGAGATGTTCATCTGCTCGTAATAAATCAGAGTTTATTACGAGCCCTGTTAACAGTATAATAAGTGCAGCTCTCAAATTCTCCAGTGGATTTAGTTTTGAATCTTTTGTACAAACTGCTCATTGCTGTGGTTTAGTACTACACTTCCCACAAATCAGCTGTCAGGCAATCAATACAATCAATCAAAAATGCTACTAAAAGAAAAAAGCAGCAGTATTGCATAACTGATACATGTTGCGGGCTTTGTATTTCTTCCTTTGTTTCACAGTTTGAGCATGGTGTTTTTAAGATGGCTAGATTAAGCAAAGTGCATCCATACAAATGCATTATTAAAAGCTTAGTTGTTTTAAGAGGGGGGAAAAATGACTGATGAATGTTTTGGCAGAGACTCAAGGTTGCAGTATCGGACATGAAAAAGTTGTATTGAGCCATCCCTAGTGTCAGTAACTTGCTGCAGGAGAGTGAATATTAAACCGTGAGACATCAATATGAGTAAGTGTTACTGTTTGTAGTTTTACACTGATGCCTTGTTCCTGTGAACCCATTTGCATGTGAGGGTCATTTAAATCTAACGGTGGATTTTACCAATAACAGATGAAAACTACTATATATGGAGAGACTATAACAGTATCCAAAACAAAGATTAGGATTATTACTTTAAACCAAAGAGTCACATTTTGTCTGATGTGTTAATAAAATGCTATAGGAAGAAGTATATCTTCTGGTAAAATAGGTTTATATTTTACAGTCAAGTTAAGTAAGAGTTACAGGAAACTGCTTCCTGACTCATTTGTTTCTCTGCTCTCTAACTGACTGTGGCAACCGCCTCGCATGCCCGCACACACACACACACACGCACAGACACACACACACACACAACTTCTCCCCTAGACATGTCTAGACCACTGACTTCTCCCCCCGTCAACTCTCGTACACAGACACACACACACACCTTTTACCTAGTCAACTTTGGCCACTTGCTTTCGTCTTTTCCAGTTTCTCTGGACTCCAGCTGAGTTCTTTCTGTTTTTGTTCTGTTTTTGTTCTGAACAGCTGTGTCCTGCAGAGCCATCTCCTCCGATACATTTCCTCAAACAGAAAAACAACTACTCAAGCTCAACCACTTGGCAAGGAGTAGTCATTTGGTTATTCTATCATATCTGTGTTACATTACATTCCAGGTAATTTAGCCGACGCTCTTACAGAGTTACAGGTTAGGTGCTTTGCTCAGGAGCACAATGGTGGCAGCTCCTGGTATTGAACTCACAAACGTCCGGTGTATTTGAGAGCCTGACCACTCGACCACCACCACCCGTTTCATATTATTAACATAAACAACAGCCAGGATATGGTCAGACATGTCGAACTAGTCACTGTTCTTCTCATATGAATACAAACACTTATACACATGTACAGATGTCAGTATTGACATCAATATTATGTCATCAAAGATGCCAGTAGACAGTTAGTAAACTTTTATTGTTATATTTATTTCTTCATTTTATGCTGCCAATTTCACACCAGGCACATTTTAGCTTATTTACTGTTTATGTTTGTTAATATGCTCTGTCCCTGTGAAATAAACCGAACACATAATTATTAATTTCTTGATTTATATTTTTACATTGGACCCTTTTCATGCCCCAAACCTCACCAGACATACTTTCCGGAGTTGGAAAAAGCAGGTTTGCACAAGCTTGTTTATGTGGGAGTCAACGTCCAGATTCTGGTCTAAGAGTCCAGCCAGGGTTCTTGTGGAGGGTCGATACGGGGTTTCACATCAGAGACAAACTTATCAAGATCAAAGCCTTGGTTTTTATAATCTCACTTATTTCACATCTCTGCTAACAAAACATGACTCCCATCCCATCCCATGTCCCTACCAATAGCCCGCTTTGCTGTAAATATATACCCCTAAAGAAAGCTCCTCATGGCTGGACTCTGGATACTGTCACTGTCAATAGATCCCTTAAACCTTGGGCCTACCATTCAATCACAAAGGTTTGAAAAGGTTGACAAACTAAGGTTAGGACACTTTTTAGTTTTATTAATCACAGACCCTAATGCTCATCTCCCCAACTGGTAAACGCTTAGATCACATGTTTTTTATTCTAATCAAAACCAAGATATGATCCAGAACAGTTTGACACTCCTTTTGGAAACTCGCTTTTAAAAGTGAATCTGTGAAGTTAATCAAGCTAGTGCCTTTGACTTAGTCACAAAGCGCACCTTGCGGGGGAAGTTCAACAGAAATGGTAGACAAACAAGTTTGGTATCCGAGGTATTGACAAGGGAAGGTGGTGAGATGATTGCATGTGCCAACGATCGCCCACGTATACTTAGAATTTCAGATATGAAAATGGAGTAAAAAAGATTCCTGAAGATTATTTTGAAGATGAAGCAGACGCGTAAGGCCCCGGGATAATCGCATATTTGTCTCAAGTCGAAACATTTTCAACTGGCGCGGGCGTGTGCCCTGCGTTCTGTCTCAACATGCTGTTATAGTGCAGTCCCCAGCCATACAGACTGACTCGGGCATACTGTCGATTTTAAATATTAAGATCAAAGCTTGCACGGATTGATGGCGACCCTTAGCATTGTCTGGTTTTTGACTTTCTGCTGTTTTGTTGTTTGTTTTCACTGAGATATTCCTGCTGCTGCCTTGGAACAGCCAACACAACATGCTGAGTAACAGCAGACCGGTGTGCTCACTTGTTTCAAACCATGTGACACTGCCTTGGGAACAGCTGGAATTACCTTGTGTGCCCACACAGCCTCCGCACCGGGGGAAATAATCACCACAGACATCTGTAGTTTCCCAGCTGTCATCTGAACCTTTGCATTAAAGGCACTTTCTTTGAGTTTGAGTCATAAAGTGCACTGTTGTTTGTCACCGTCTAACTCTGGGCTCTATTCCAGTGCACTGCACTACAAATGCTTAATATTATAATTATTTTCACACCGATGTTGTGATTTGTAATCCCGCTCTGAGTGTGTGTTACTATATTGAACTACACTATGAGAATTGCAGTGTGTAATAGGGGACATTTAAGAGTTGGGCAATCCTCCCACCTCTTTTCTCTGTTCTGTATTACCAAAGGGGAAAATCCCTGTCTGGCTCATCCACCCTTTCTCTTTTTCTTTCTTTCCATCCTTGCCAGTGCTTCTCCCTGTACATGAGGCATGAGATTTGTATTGATGTTACAGTGAGAGTGGAGGAGAGTGCTTGTGGTTCGCAGAGGAAGTGGTTTCACGGGGAGAGGAGAAAAAAAGGAGAAGCTGTCAACAGTCGGGCCTCTGTCAGGGATCAGCACACCTCTGCTGTCTGATTCACGTGTTGTATTTCTCAACAGTCCGTTAGCCAGGAATTAGTCTGATATGCCTTAGTGGGTGGGCGGAGACGATGTCATGAAACTCAAACGTTTTCCTTTGTACTCCTTTTCGACACTTTGACATGTCACACAATGTGAATGCGCTTGCTCCGACGTTTTACTACTCACGTTCTGTCTTTTTCAACGTACATCACATATCTAAATTATCCGTCTTGGGATAATAAAACACAATGCACACACCTCACAGAGGAGCAGTCACGTACTGTGGTATTACTGACTCACCTTAATCACCTCATCATCTTGCGAGGTAAGGGACTGTGGAGTTTTGGTAAATTGTACCAATGGACAAACATCCTGTCAGTGGGTTTCATTCAACGACTTCCTTTCGAAATGCCCCGTAACTTAAGTTTTCAAATAATTAATCATTTCAATTGCAGGAAAAGTAAAACAATCCCCTCTGAATTACAGTGTAGTATAAAGAAGCATCAAATGAAACCACCTTCAGCCGCAAATTCATTTGTTATATTAAAAGCTTTATAGGCGAAGCAAATAGACTTTAACTGTGAAGCAACCACCGGATATCCATTGTATTTCTTAGTCTCATATGTAACATTAATGGTAATTGTTACTATAATAAAAATCAACACAAGCTGTTACAATGCACCTTATTATGTCCTTATTTAGAAGCATTATGAATGTGTAAACTGTTACTATGTGCCTTATTTTCTTCCTTATTTTAGAAGTGTTAAATGTTGTTGAATTAAGTGAGTACGCCTAAGAATGACCAACATACTGTGAAATAAGATGCAATATTTGTAAACTGTGAAGCGGAAGAGTGCACCACCTAAAAGGGTGACAGAAGATCTGATTGGAGCAGAGAAGTGCTGAGAGGCGTGGCCACGCCTAAGTGCCAACAAGGCGCCAATAGGACCTGGCCCCAGCCAACCAATGGGAGAAGACTATACCTGAAAGCCGGCGGGTATAAAATATGTTGTAGACAAGAGATCTGTGAGACAGAGTAACTACTTAAATGTGGTCTGTGGACAGTGACATGGTCCTCAGCTGAGTACTTTTGTAATGCTCACCATATCATCATCTAATAAATACAGTTAATATGAAGAGAAGTTTTCTGGAATTGATTTCTACGCGTCCCCTATTACAAATTAGAAGAACACGACATTACCTACTACATGAAAAAAAAAGAAAAGAAAAAGATGCTTAAATGTAGGGCTGCAAGTAAAAATTGCAATGATTTTCGTCATCGATGAATCTGCAGATTATTTTCTCCATTAATAGATAAATAGTTTTGTCGGTAAAACATCAGAAAATAGTGAAAATTTATTTTGCCTCAGCATGCCTTTGAAAGTCCAAGTAATAAAACAAGGATACACACTAAATCCATCTGCCTTGTCTGATAGTAATTTCATCCCGAGGCCTCCTCTCCAGGATGATGTACTATTGGATGCTCTCGAATGTGTTTTACATGCATGTGCATCTTTGCTTTTATATGCCGTTAGGACGCATGATGTGTGTGTGCGTGCGTTGCTCGATCTTAGAGAAAATTCTAATTCAGATTAAAAGAGACAGCAATCCCTCTGCACTGACTGATAACCACTGAGGTACCTTTGAGCAAAACAGCTAATCTCCGTTTACTCTAATGCTCATAGGCCAGTGGCAGAAAACTGAGCTGAAGTTGAAATAATAACAGGGAGAAATACTCTCGAGGTCAAATCATATCATCGTATATCTATATATAGTCGCTATATCTACTCTCACAGACCGCTCACTCTCACAGCAGCCTTTACATGTGGATGCATAAATCTGTTAGCAAGTTTTCAAATGAGTATTCGTGGTCAACAAAACTCCTTACTAGATAGGTGAGGAGAAAAAATGCATTAATTTGAGTTTTGCTTCTTTTTTTATTTTACTCCTCCCTAAATACATCACTCCATAGCCGTCCAGAATCTCAGAGACAGAGAGACACAAAGCAGATGTTGAACATCGTTTCCACACAGTATTCCGTCGTCTTGCACTCCTGTTATCTTCACAGCTGGGGGAACGATTCGATCCTGCTGTTGGTGGTCTGCTAAGCAGCCTGTCCATCTTAGTTACACGACACATGTGCAGTTTACAGTGATAACGCTGGCAGATTTACAACGCACAATTCTGAGTAAAAATTGACAAAAGCAGGCTCCTCATTTAAATTATGATGTGCTGCTTGGCGTGGGAAGTAATGCCAGACCACTAAGCTAGCTAACATGCTAATATCTGCAGCTTGTGTTAGAACAGATAAACGTACGTTTTGGAAAGTTTATTATTTGTGTTAAAAAAAAAAAAACTATCCATGAGTGCTGAATTAACAAAGAATCTGTGTATGAATAATATATATAAAGTCCTTGTGTGTAAAAGTCTTATCCCTTCATGTTAGCAAATGTTTTTTCGTAAAGCTGCTAAATTACTATTTTACCAGATTGGATGAAGCATTGTGTCTAATTCTACCAATAGCAATATGATACTAAGATGGAGGACAGGATATATAAAACTCACCCTTATTAACCAGCAGCTTTTCTATATCTTTTGCTCATGCTTTTGCTATGCAGGGACACTCGTCTATAAAGCCCTCTACTGTAGTGTGATTGGAGGAGGAAGAGTACAGCCTTTCAAATGAGGCAGAGCGGTCTTCAGCTCTCAATTTTGCGGTTACAAATATCTTTACAATGTGACTTGATGTGATTTCTCTGATGAAAGCCATGAGGATAAATGAAGCAGTTTTAAAAGCTATTACCAGAAGAATGTTCCTTCATTATAGCCAGGGTGCAGAAGATTACTGATCATTTTCAAATGGAAATGTAGTGTTGGTGTGGAAACGTTTTTAACAGACCTGACTTTGTCATTGGTTATGTTGGCTTGACTGGGTTGTGACTGTGCAGTCAGAAGAACATTGTCTAGTTGTTCAAATTCTTTTTCCTGTTTGCATTTAGACTTTCGTAGCAAACATATGACATCCGCTCGAGTCAGTTCTTACTGCGCTCTTTTTTCACAGAAGCTCAGTCCTGGCAGACCTAAAGTTACAAGCTGTAACAGGAAACTAGTTTGGCGAGACATTCTTTTACCATATTTGATTGTTCATTTGTCTTACTCAGAACTAGAGATGATTCAAATGTGCATATGAAAGTGAAACATATAAGTCATCAACAACAGCAGTTATCTGTTCCTGGAATATCAAAAGTTAGAAACTGACTAATTTCAGACATTATTCTGACTAAGAAGTTTGCTTTAACCCAAATAATTCATGTAATGGTCGACTATGGTTGATTATCCATGATGATATAAAAAAAAAATAAACCTTTCAACTGCTTTCATCATACAGCTTCTGTTCTTATAAAAAAAACAGATAAACATGCATTCTTTGCTATGCTGATGACGTCCAACTCTATATCATCTGTGAACAATGACGATCTTTCTCGAAAGTGTGTTTTTAAATGCTGCTTGTCGAGGAATGAAATGAAAAATACTGAAGTAACTTGGCTAGATAATCTGGCTGAAACTCCAAAACAAGACCTTGAGCCCCCGCAAGAATGAAATATTAATACTCCATCACATATAAACGTCCCTTTGAAACTTCTATAAAAACCTGCAGCTATGAGTAAGCCTCCAATATTATGGTATCCACCATCTGGAATCTGCAAAGTAACTTGAACACACACACACACAAACTCAACACACATCAGCTCTTCCTTCCTCTGACCTAATCATTACACACAGTATTATCCAATTTCACAGACAGGGTTAATTAATCAACTAATCAATTATATTGAATAAACTCAGTTACGGCTGATGTGTTCCTGATGTCCGTTGGGCAGTTGGATGTAATTGTTTATTGGTGGGACATTAATTGACAGGAAGCAAGCAAGACATATACAGTGAAATATGGTTAATTAAAGGGGGAAATGACATTCTTGTCAACATGTAATCAAATGACGTGTGCTATGGACAGTGCAGGTTTGAGCAGGACTCAACACTTTGGTCTTGTAACGCCATAATGGCCCCAATTTGACTGTAGGTGGTGTGAGCTTAGTCGGGTTAGGGTTATTGATGGAGGACTTTCTTATGTGGACAGTGCTGTTTAGTCGTGCCTGTAAAGTCATATCTCATTTTATAAATGTACGTTGCATTTGTCGTGTGATTCATACCTTGTTTAAGGATGTATTGCTGTTGAATATACTCCCCTACTCCCTAACTTGTCCTATGATTCGCTGCTCCTTAATCCTATAGAAAACATATTAGACCATCATTAAAATGTACACTTTACTTCCGATGTACAGTGGTGAAAGTACTCAAATCCTGTATATAAGTAAATGTATCAGCACTACAGTGTGAACATAGTTTAAGAAGTCAAAGCTTTTCATTCATTGCTTTTATTTTTGGCCACATAGGGGAAGCGCACCTAACGAAGCACAACATTGACATATTACATGACATTAACGTTGAGCAGACATAAAGCAACATTAGCATTCAATTGGTGTGCAGCTCGTTTGGTTAGCTGGCATCTTGCCCGGGAAGTAGAGCCCTATGCAGTTAGCTACAACAGCTACTGTATTCTAGGGACTACTTTATGTGTTTACCTTCAGTCTCAAATGCCAGGTTTCCATCCGTGTCACAAATGTTCACCAAATTCTTTTAATATATCCAAAAGAAAATGTAAATAAACACTTGTTTCCATCCTCTACCGTTGCGCTATTATTGGGAGTTGGTTCGTCAAAATGAGCAGTGCATGGCTGCAATTCTCAAGTTAATAAGTCATTGCAGAAGAAGAGATGACGTCATTAAAAATGTGCATGTCAAACCTCAGCGGTAAAAAACAATGAAAAAACTGGATGAAAAAAGATCACATTTGTGTTTGTTTTTATGTATTAATGTGAGGAAGGTTACGTCAGATCTGTGTGGAGCGATGACAATATTTTCCGTCTCTTCAGCGGAAAGTGTTTTTACGTGTTTCCTCTTGTTATGCGCAAATAAAAAATGCACATAAAACAGGTGGATGTAAATGCACCGAGACACGTGACAGAGAAGACGTATGTAAATTTAAGATATTTGGAAAGCATTTCCCAAATCTCTACAATGGAAGTTGTGAGTGCAAAGCAGCATCAACCTTAGCCAGAAATACCAGCATTTCAAAAAAGTAAATGCATCAAGGCTACAACGTGAAAATACAAATTCCTGCATTCAAAATTTTACTTAACTGGAGGTAAAGAAGTCAAATTCACTCAATGTAAAAAAGTCATTGTTAATGCTTGGATCAGAGAAAAAAAACCTGTGACTCTTCTAAAAAGCATGTAAAAACACAGGAAGTCTCCATTACATAACTTCAGTCAAACTACAAAACAGATGCAGTTCATACTGCAGGACAATGACCAGGCACTGGAAGCTAGCAATCACATACTGATAAATATTCCCTCAGTAATACACTAACACACACACACATTAGTGCCTGATGTTAACCGGCTGTCAGTCCACTGTTGTTGAAAGAGGGAGAGAGAGATTCATTCACAGAAGGGATTGAAGGAGAGGGAGAGGAGGGATTTCATGTCTCTAATCCTGAATCAGGGGGGAGAGGAGAGAAGGAAGTGTTGCAAGAGGAGAGGCGGAAGGGGTAGAGAGGAAAAGCATGGCATGATATCTGCACTGATGGCCTGATGATTTGACTCTAGTTAGCTAAATGTATTTCTGGTGGAAATACAGGAAATGATGAATTGAATGTGAAAAGAACAAAAACATATCTTCTAAACAGTAGTGTGATCACCCCATCCACACAAAGCTGGACTCATGTAGCGCAAAACTGTCTGCATATCATGTTTGTGAAATGAAATGGGCAGGAAGGTGTCAGAAACTCGTTGTTCATTCAGTGTTACATTGAGTTTAGTGGCTCACACAATATGCAAAATAGTAATGCTTTAACCATGTGCCTAAATTATTTGATGATTTTTATTTGTCCCACAGCTTCAAAAGCAAAACAAAGAGTCCAAACCTGACGGTCAGAACTGCATCGAGGCCGTTTTACATACTTTTTTGGAAGTTGCGCATGCAAGAGGTAGTGTCCAGGAGAAAAAAAAGTTATTCTGAAGTGTCTCTGACAAACAATGAGAAAAAAAAAAAAAAGGCTTCAATATCAGAACCTGTCAAACTTTTCCACAAAACTACAGCAACGTTGTTGAGGATGAACCTCGCTAAATGTCTGAATGTTGAACTATGAACTATCTGCACCTGTTTGGTTTGATCCTGTAGCCTATTTTTTTTTTACATTTGGGTAAAGCTATAATGTGGATAGTCATGCTGCTTTGGTTGAGATCAATTCCTGCTCTAACTGTACTAACAACAATCACTACTGTAGATACTAAAGAGAAAGTCTGAATCTGACAACCCAAGACCTGAAGTTATTAGACCTGTGTTCCACAGATTATAGCTGTGTGATTGGATCTAGCCGAGTTATGACTCAGCAGTGTGGCGTCTGTGGCAAATTGTGTCAATCATGACGTGAAAATACGAATATTGGTACAAAATTCAGCTGCAGAGAGCATTGTTCATATGTTAATAATGTATTCACCTTGGTCTACAGCCCTACAGCCCCACTCTGATGGTGAACATACGAGTGCTGTTTGCTTCACTAATGGAAATGTGTTCATGATGGTGATCGAGATGTCAATCATTCACATTTTTTTTTAATGTTTTTTTAAAAAAATGTTTATGTTTTTTTTTTTTTGCTTTTTAATTTTATAGTAACTATTAGGAACTGTTTTTAGTTTCCATAAATAATTAGCCATTCATTTGCTTATCATAATAATACAGAAGAGGATTAGGGCCACATGAATATTGTATTTGAGTTCTGTCAGATATTAATAAAAAAAATAGTTTTTTGAGTTCTGACTTAAATGACTTCGACTTTAAAGTCAAAAGAACTCAAATAAATGTTTCACATGTGGCCCTAATCCTCTCCTGTATAATAAAGTGTCGAAAAAGAAGAAACAGCAAAACAACAAACACATTTATGATCAAATGAACTCCATCACGAGACACTTCTTGACTCCCTGTGTGCTTATATTGCGTATAAATTGCTGTCACAGGACCCCGTAGGCTGATGTGGTCCGTGTTCAGCCTCAACACATTGGCCTACTTATCTTATACCACAGAAATATGATGTGTTCGAATGAACAAAGCTTTAAGTGACATGGAGGGAAAACAGCTCAAGGCAGACACACAGAAACTGAAACACACGTCCACATCTGGAACCCATCCGGAAACTGTGTGTGTGTGTGTGTGTGTGCGTGCGTGCGTGCGTGCGTGCGTGCGTGCGTGCGTGCGTGTGAAGGGTTAGAAAACAAGTCAGACAGAATATGATTTGGATGAGATGTTTATTTACACGAGCCATAAAACACACACATACAGTGCATTCAGTTTAAGCTACAGTACAGAGTACGAGACATCCAGGCAGGTAGCATTCTGGTTTGACATCATTACATTTCAGTGCTTTCTGTCTCACACACACACACACACACACACACACACACTAGCATGCACATACACACATACACGCTTGCACCTATTGTAGGCACACGCAAGCATGTATGTGGGAACTTGAAATATTTGCAGAAATGCATCAACGCAACAGGAAAACACTGGTTCACACACAGAAGCAAAACGCACGCATACACCCATAGGAAGCAGTAAGCGATGTCGTAAACGCTGAACATTTTGATCCTGAGCTCAAAACCAACAACAGACCAACGGAGGCAATAAACCGCTGTTCTCACAACACAAAAGCCAAACAATATCGCCACTGCTCTCACTCAAGTACACTCTCACACCCACACCATTGACACTTTCAAAAGAGGGCTTACATTTCCTTTTAAAATGAGAATGTTGGAGAACTTTAATTTGATTTTTTTTCTTACATTTTACACACATCAGGACCAAATTCCCGCTGTTGCATAACCCCGGTCACTTCCAGCGTTTTTCTACGTTTCGAGAGATTCATGACCAGAGATCCCGCAAAAATCTCTAGTGGATTATTTTCTTGTTATTTCAGTTTCAATTTGATTCATTTCAAAGGAAGAGGTTCTGTAATAGTTACAATCCCCCATATTGTTGTGTGATCTAACCCAGTCTGAATCAACCATGTGCTACTTTTACCAGTGCACAAATGTAAAAAAAAAAAGCAAAATGGATCTGATTTCAGCAGTTTGTCACTCATCATTACAATATATTGATGTCTATCGTTTTGTGGCTTTGAAAGCAGACGAGTGTTTTCAGAGTTTGCTTTAGTTGGCAGTTTAACATGTTTGAACAATCAGCACGAGGATATAATCAAAGACTGAAATCATGACGCTTTCCGTCTGGGCTATAGTTTAAGTGGACGTCCTTTGTCCCTGATGAATGGTTGTCCTCTGGAAAGACACGCAGTGAAAATAACATTTCAAGATGTTCTCTAGTAAAAACCAATGCAGTTCAAAAGGCCCTTCAGTCGTAAAGGCGATGGATAAAAATAAAGGGGCACTCTTTTCATAGTTTCCAAATAACGTTTAGGCAACGTGACAAAGTACCTGCCAAGAGAAAATAAAGCAGGAGTTATGTCCCATAATCACCTGAATAATAACTGAGAACTCATTTAAGACAAACTGAAAACCAAACGTGGTACTTTTTAAAGGGTAACAGACAATTCATATCAACAATTTACAGGCTCGATACTCGACAGTTTTGATTATATACTGTATAATCTAATTCTTTTTTTTTTTTTTAAACAGCATTTTCCAAAAGCTCCAGAAACAGTTAAAGGTACTCTGTGGAGTTTTCTTTTACCCCTGGTTTTTATTTGTGGATCTCTTTTTGTTTGTATTAAATACCGTTTATTATATAATATGACATACATTGCGACACAATTCATATTCCAATTAGTAATACTTAATATAGAATTTCAGCTCCAGCATATATTCCTTTAGGAAGGAAAGAATTACCTCAAGTTTATTCTTGAATTATACAAATTATTATTATAAGTGCTCTGACAAAATCATTTAAAATGTGTTATCGTTGTCATTGAAGGAGGTAGTTTGCCCTTTAGAAAGTACCATCTTTTGCTACAATTGTGTGCTATCATTCATTTTTCATAAGCATTTCAAATGCAGCCAGATTATGCGAGAATATTTACTCTCTGCTGTTAATTATATAAGGAGCAGAAGTTTTCAAGTCTAAAGGTAACTGCAGTCTCATATGAAGAACTTATGATAAAACATCGTTATTATATAATATGTGCTACATACTGTACAGTACATCTAAATGAAATATCAACATAACCTTTTCTGTCTTATCACTGTCACCCCCCCCCCCGAGCGAAGTTGATCTGGTATACCAAAGGTCTCTCCAGGCTTCTTGCCCTTTGACCTTTCCAGCAGGAGTGTGAGGGGAAAGGTTACCAAAGCAGACCAGGGGTTAAAGTCGGGGGTTAAGAAGAGAAAGAGTTCGAAAGAGATCCATGCCTCGAATATTTATTATCAAATATTTGAGTTCTCATTTGACTTGTATGAACACGTCTAAGCACGCTTCAGACTGATGCATTCAAATGCATCGCTTTTGCGTTCCTGTTGCAACAAGAGGCCTTTCTTCTCGTCAGCCATGACGTGGAGAAGTATCTTCTTACATGAGCTTCATGATCCCCATTGATCTGAATGTGCTTGCTTTTTATTGACTCTCGGCAGGATTTCCTTTGCCTGTGCTCTATACCACGACATATTAATGTCCAGTTTAGAAATCAGTATTTGTATCAGAGTCAAGTCCTTGGTTCCTCCCTAGATGAATGTCGTCAGTACGTCGCATTCTGTTACAAGCTCCTCCAAACGAACATCTTTGTCTAAATAATGCAGTTTGTCTATTCCAGATCATCACAGAACCTGAATGAAGTCTCTTTCTCCAGCTTCCTTTTTAGCAGCCTTTTACATTTCATTCATTAATTGGCATAAAATACAAGCAGCAAAGGAGGCAAAAATGTTGAGCTTTTACACTTGAGCTGCAGAGAAGTCAGTATGTAGTCAACATGCATACACTCAGCTGAAATGCTAGGAGTAGAAGGAAATCCCCAGTAAATGGCAAAAGACGGCCACCAGCTGATAGAAGTGGTTCAAATGTTTGTCAGTTAGACAGAAAGGGCCATTATCTAACGGAAACACATTCATAAAGTAGATAGGAAACAGCACCCACACGAGTGGGAAGTTGTGGCCCACGAAACCTCCTCACTTCATCACCAAGCACGCTCTCCAATCCGGTGTCCAATAAATAGAAATATGGAATAATAAAGTACGGTGCGTTTATGGTCATAGGGTTTCCACAGAGTGAAAATGCTCGGTGCACTCTAACGTCGACTGATACAGTTCCAGGTTCGCCGGAGAATTCACTTTGGCAATCGATGATTTAAAAAGGGAACCCCTGGAGATTCCCAGGGGGGGCTGGCAAATTGAGCCCCAGAAAAAGTGGAGCACGCTGGGGGAGAGGAGGATGAAGACCCAGGGGTCGATGATGGAGTTAACGGAGATGAAGCGCAGCGCAATCAAGTCCAATTTGTGAGACTCTCCGCTCTTTATGGAGTTGATGTACACCCGGATCTGAGACATGGATAGAGAGAGGGAAGAAGAGGCAGGGGAGAGGGAAAATAGAATTAACTTCCCAAGTATTATTACACTACCGTCCATGACACACATCCCAGTTAACATCCTGGTTAATTCCTCACACTGAAGCCTCTAAAGCAGCAGTAGCAGACGAAGACTGGGAGCAGTTTATAGTGATACAGGAGGTGAACAATATCATTTGAAACCACATTTCTGTTTAAAGGCTGATATTCATCATGCATGTTTAGATACCGAAAAAAATGGGACATTTCAGAAACCAGTGACCTTTTCTTTGTTTCCGTCTCCCTGTTCAGCAAGATAGTGAGTCACCACATACATAAACTGGTGTTAACTCTACATGAGTATGCACACTGGGAGATAAAGATAGACACTGAGTGGACCTTAAGAGAGAGAACAGAGAGCAACACAAGGGAGAGTGGGAGAGCATAAAAAATACATTTAACAGAAAACCCTAACCTAAAGGGACGGTTCAATATATGTGTTCCCTCTTACCTGTAGTGCTTTTTTATTAAAGTAGATAGTTTTGGTGCGAGTTGCTGAGTGTTACGGATATGGGCCGTAGTTATGTTTGGCTTCTCTGTCTCAATATAAAGGGACTAGATGGCACTCGGCTCGTGGTGCTCAAAGCGCCGAAAAACCAACATTTGAAGAACTCAAGAGCAATGTATCTTTACAGAAATCATGACTCGGTAATTCCATTCTCTTTCTACCGCACTACACCTGCCAACCATATAAACCGCGCAGAAGGAAGTTCGCGTCGTGTGGCTTTTTTTTTTTTTTTATTGTCTCAAGGGAACTTTTCCATGCCAGTAACCAGCATCTCCAAACCACACGACTGTGTACAGAGGTCACTTGAATGAGCATGTTCTTTGGGTTTTAGTCTAAATATGTTTGCTCAAACTAACTGTTGCGTAAAAAATATTGGAGCAAAAAGTCCATTTTGCATGTTCAACAAAAAGCATACTCCCTAATTATTTCCTCTTGCATGCAGAAAGCATTATCACTCATCCCCAAACACACAGGATGTTTGCAGAGAATTTGTACTAATCCAAAGAGGATATTTGAATTACTCTCAGCAGTATTTAGTTTCCTTTTAGAAGGACAAACACGGGCAGCGTGTAAATCCTAAGTGTGTGAACATGTGTGTATTTTGAAGTTTTAGGAGAGGCTGAGCAGCAGATGTTGACTGCTGTGGCTGAACCAAATAAAAATTCCCATGTTGATATCTAGCTGAGTGAGTTTGCACACTAAGATACACATAAAATTAAAGACTCTTTGTCGTGAAATGAAGATTAATTATTACCGTCTGCACAGTATATTCATGCAGTGATGGAAATGTCGAGACGTGTAATAATTTACAACCAGTTTTAAAAGGTTTTACTCCTTTGGCACAAGAACAGTATTATAAATAAACCTACTAGATTTAGCCATAATTCATGCTTAAACAAGTAGTCACTTAATTTATAATAATACTTTTTGACCAAATATGGTCACTGGGGTTTGCCTTTGTGGAGCAGAATAATATGTACAACAACAGGTTTTTAATCTTGGTAATGAAGGCCTTGTGAAATGATAAATATGCGCAGCCTTTAGCCTTCTTCCAGTCAATAAAACAGAGTTAAAGGCAAAATAAAACTCTACATTCCACCTCACTATATCTCACACACACACACATGCGTTGCTCTGACATGTGATCTTGGGCAACTCTCATCGATTTTTATTACAAAGTCTTTGACTACAGCTGTGTTTATTAGCACCATCGAGGCCAAGAATGAGCAGCTGATTTCATTCATTGTTTCCTGTCTGTGTTTCAAATATGGCTGTGAAGTCAGCTACTGCAGCGATTGGCTCAAGTGTAAAGCAGTAAACTCTCCAGGCTGATGTGCACAAGGTTGGGAACCAGCACATTAATACAATCCATGGAAGCTATGACTGGGTCACAGGTTTAGAAATGTGTGCTGCTGGTCTCTCTGGGGGTCAGAGAGGAACAATATCCAGTTAAATGTGAAGGTAAAGTGACCTTACAACAGGTTGTAAAGTCAGTCTATTCACTGACAGCGCTGCTTCTCTTATGACTGCTAAGGAGGTTTTGTTTTTGGTTCGGTTTGTTTGTCAGCAGCATTACGGAAAAACTACTGGCCTGATTTTCATGAAACTTGGTTTTCCTCCAAGTTTGTAGCATGGGCCAAGGAGGAACACATCAAATGTTGGACCAGATCCGAAGGGCGGATACACAAATGAATAATTTTCACTTCTCGAGATAGAGCTTTTGCCCTTTGCGGAGGTCTTCGCTCTCCCATTTCGCTTCCAGTTCCTTCCTTTGGCATTTTCCATTTACTTTCTTCCTCTTTATTTCTGCTTTTAACCCACCCTTTATTCTTGAATTTCTCTCCACCATCTCTCCTCACTCATCTCTCTTCCATTCTAAAGTTTTTCTTCTTAACTGACTCAGGTTTGACTCCCATAAAAACACCCAATTTGCCTGAGAAGCGGTGGTTGGTTGCGGCGAATTTTCACGGCGACCCCATTACGCCAGCTTCCTGTTGTTCAGTATAACAGCGCAGGAGCTCGATTGTTGCCGTGAAGACCGCAAATGCCTTCCCAGCCAACTACACATCTGCAAATGGCACTTAAGAGTCTTGCTTAAGGGAACAACAGCAGCTGTTAGCTTGATGGGTGAGAAAGCTCTTAAAAACTGTAGAGTTTCTCAACCGCAGCAGGGCAATGGTTAAATAACTCATTCGGGAAAAGTTATGTCACTGCAACAACAAAATCTGCATACAGTTTACATTTACAAAAACACTCGTACAAATCAAGCAACTGAGGTGTGCTGCATTTTTTTCTTTAAGTGTAGAACAGCTCCATGCTAATCCCAATGTCGTTTAAAACATAACCGCATGAGATCATGACGGTGATTAGTGGCAGGCCTTGCCATATGTGCGAGACAAAAACAGGGCAGGCGAAGGATCGTGTGTGCGTGTGGAGACAGATTTATTTGTTTAGCCAGGCTCGGCCGTGAAATCCTACTCGCACTATGAGTCCCTTTTCTTCTCCTTCTCCCAGCACCAACGGGAAGCGGAACAGAAGTGTTAATGTGAAGTGTCTGTCAGGGATTGATGCTCGCAGAATAAAACACTGTCCTCCGTTTCAGTTTTAAAGAACAACATTTTAAACCGTTCTGTGTGCTGAGCAAATATGGGAGTCGGAGGTGATAATCTCTCTTAATCTCTGCGTGTGTCTGATTTTAATTAGATGTTCCACAATGTGAGAGACTATTTAAAATATTCCCTTTCAAAGACGCATGCTTGTCTGTACCCACATGTCTTTAAATCGTGAAAAACTGGTGTATCAAGGTAGGTTAAGGTTTAATTTAACAATTTATCCGTCCTATTTAGTCCATTGCCAAAAATGCATAACATGTTGTAGTGCCTAGGACCTTAGTTACTCATATATATCATATAATATAAAATCATATAAAAGGCAAAAATGCCCCCAAAATCTGCGTATTAGGAACTAACTGCATCCTTCAAATTCCATTACTGTATTTCCAATTTGATCTTTTCAGTCTTTCCACTTTGTCTACCTGTCCATCAATGCGTCTTTTTTTTCTGTGTCAAAAGGCAATTGTCTGGCCTTTTCAATTTTTAATGCAATCACAGATAACCGGAGGCACATCACACACACAAACATGTCACCAGCCCCCATTTTCAACAGAAGGGACTATAGACAAATGTAATATGATCCTGCTCTGTGTGTGTGTGTGTGTGTGTGTGTGTGTGTGTGTGTGTGTGTGTGT
>CALSCE010010649.1:8770324-8785136 GCA_943593645.1 Bovichtus variegatus
CAGGACAGGAGTGTTGCAGAGTTTGTGTAGTAGATTGTTTTTGTCGTGTGTCTCTCTGGATGCACAAACAATACTTTAATAGTGTCAATGTTTGTCAGTCTCTTTAGGTTTATTTTAAGATAAACCCATTAATTGTGTTTTTTAATCTCATCCCTAATTTTGCTGCTAAATCCTCTTTACTAGGTTGGTTTTACATAGAAGTAGTACTTTACTAACAGTTTCACTATCAGCACTAACAAATAATTTGAGACATAAGGAGTCCCCAATTCTCCACACACACACACACACACACTCACACACACACAAACACACAATGTGTGTTAATCTGTCTGTCTCTCCTCCTCTCCATAGTTGACGGAACGGGGCCGGAGCTGGTCAACCCCTGCTACGCTGGGAGCCATGACTGTGACACCACGGCCCAGTGTATCCCACTGCAGGACCAGGCCTTCCAGTGCCAGTGTGCTACCGGTTACAGAGGGGACGGACGCAACTGTTATGGTATATTTCGGCACTTTATATGGGCATACATGTACACATACAGTGTGCTGTTAAGGAATCGTGACGGTGTGTGAACACTGCAAGGTGCTTTTATGGTGCTTCACTCCATTTTGCTTAGTCTCCCTTACACAAACATATGAGACAAAGTTCAAGGCAGTGTGTCTGTTTTTCATCAACATCTCTCCATCTAGTGTAAAGGGGTCAAGTTCAGGTTGGATGGAAGGAATCATCTGTACTCTCTTCTCCCCTTCTCTCCTCTTTTTTCCTCTCCTCTCCTTTCCTCTTCTCTTTTCCTCTCCTCTTCTTCTTTCCTCTCCTCTCTTCTAACTCTCCTGCTGCCAGCAATAGTAAAGCTCCAGGCATTGCCTTAGTTCCCATGGTTGTATGTTTTGTCCTGTGTATTGCACAACACATTTTAGAATGCAGGCAAGAATCCAGGTGTGGGTTATAGTAACACAAACATGCAGGCGCACAATGTATACATACGTACTAAAAGCACCAGTAATGACCCCCTAATTACAGCTTTTACTCTCACACGCATGCAGCATGCTATATGTTGTTAGATTCCAGGTTTGCAGGCATATGAGTTAAAAATCTGTTTCACCTTACCTCTCTTTCTGCAGACATAGATGAGTGTGCTGAGGGCTTGAGTTCATGTGGTGCTCATGCTCAGTGCGTGAACCTGCCTGGTAGCCACCGCTGTCAGTGCCAGAGTGGCTATGAGTTTGGCTTCGACGGGCGTACATGTGTCGGTGAGTTGCAATGAAAAACCCCTTGAGGCAAATATGGGATATTTGGCTATTTAAATAAAATTGACCTGACTTGATTGGTTTGGGTTTGAGCTCTTTCTGGAAACAAGGTAATTAGCACTTAACACAAAGTAAAGCTGAGGCTAATGGGAATGTCATTAGGCAGGTATTTAGTCATAAAACAAAGTATTAGACACATATACATTTGATCTGAAAATGGCACTAGATTAAACGTTAAAGCGAGACTCTGCAACTTCAAAAAAAGAATGACATTCTCCATTCCACAAATGAAAAGTTCAACACACTCATTGTTTTTGTCGCTACAGCTTTGTTTGGACTTGTATAACCAGTAGCTTATGGTGGCTAATATTAGCAAATGTTAACTAACTTTAGATGCGATGTAATTGACATTGCAGATCCAGTTCTGCTTTTGTACCAGCACATTTCAATGTTTACCATTATATATCCAGTAGATGTGAAGATATTTCACTGGATAAGTGAAAATGTTGACCTGCGTTAATTTGAAAGTCATGGGATCACCAACGTTATTACAATTCGTCCTAAGGGGAACATGAATGCCTGTACCAAATTTCACGGCAATCCGTCCCAAGCCGAGACATTTCGCTAAAAAAAGCAAAATGTCAACCTCATAGCGGTGCGAGAGGAAAACTCAGGGGATCACTAAAATCAGTGAGATTTATCCTCTGGAGTCTGTACCAGAGTCTGTGCTATATTAATTCCCAGTGAGGCAACTGTTCCGTACTTAAAAGCAGGATCACCTGACCTGATCCCTCCATGTGTTTTTGTGTCTGTTTCAACACCTGATAATTATTCTTTTAAATTAATTACAAGCCCATTGTAGTGGTTTGTATTTGAGCTGAGCTCCATGACACTTTATCATTTATCTGAAAAACTACACCAACAATGATATCAACTAAAGGCACTAAACACAAAGGCTTGACTTTAGAAATACATCAACTCAAACCACGAAACCTACTGCTTTCTGCTGAATCAAGCAGTGTCAGCCCGTCTTCCAGCATGCACTGTAATTGTGATAAATGTGCTGCTCTTTACATGCAAATTAAAATTAACCCTCTGTGAACATATTATTATCGTAATGGCAACCATGTGATTCTCCCATCTTCATCATTGCCTGTGGCATTTGTTTGTCACATAGGAGATGTTTTTGGAGCATGTAGTGCTGCATGTTCCAAAATGAGGTGATTATCTGGAGGAGATCCACATATTTGTCCAGGCGCAGGCATAGCATTTCTTCCACAACAGTAACGCACAGCTGCAAAAGCTAGGAATCGCAGCAAGAGGGGAGAATGGGTGACAAATGTGAGAACAAGGGTGGGAAAAGGGAGGACTAATGTGAGAAAGAGAGGGTGAGATTAGACAGGAGAGGGGGTGAAAGGGCAAGACAAATGGAGCAATGACACAATGTGTGTTTTGCTTTGGAATGTGTGGAGGAGAGAGGTCCTGCCGGTGTGTCCTGCCCTGCTCCTTTCACCCATCAGTGTGAACTTCTGATGAACTTCCTTTAAACCCTCCCCACCTCCCTGCTTGACAGATACTTTACATAAGGCCTTGCAAATATCCAAAACCACAAGCCAAATACTGATAAGAATATTTATAGCCAGCAGCCAGATGTATATCAGTATAGATTAATGGAGGTAGTGGAATTTATACTTATTTCTCCAATTTGAGGATGTCTGCCTTTCTGCGCCCTTCGTTTCCATAGATATAGATGAATGCAGCTCCTCTCCATGTCACGTCAGTGCCAGGTGTATCAATGGACTGGGTTCCTTCCAGTGTCAGTGCCAGCCTGGGTTTTATGGGGATGGTTTCTACTGTTCCCAGCAGGAAGGTCAGTAAAATTGACAGGTAGTGATGCATTCAGTATGACTAATATAATGTTCAATACAACAGCAAGGTCTGCTTTGAGGTAGGGATAATGTTGACATTCAAATTTGAAATCAACATTTAAATTTCAATGTTTTTCTTTTTTTTTTGCATGTCTATTCATTGTGTTTAAATATATGAATATGTATGCAATGTTGAAATAACTGATAGATGTGCTGTATGAATAACTACGAAGATATGAGAGGAAAGATAAAAACAAACGTATGCATATATGTTATATTATTTGACTACAGCACAGACAGTTCGCCCGAGGAGCCACTGTGAGCAGCACAGAGACAGCCTGCAGAGTGGAGTGGAACGAGGTGGTCAACCGAGTCTCGGAGCCTTCATCCCTCAGTGCGACTCTGACGGACGGTACCGACCACTGCAGGTTGGTGGGCACTGACTGATGGAGTGGTAAAGTGCATGGTGCAGTGTTGAGTTGAGTTAAGTTATGTACTGATTTGGAAACGTTTTAATATTTCATTACAGTGTCACGGCTCCACTGGACATTGTTGGTGTGTGGACAGTCGGGGACAGGAGAGGACAGGAACCAGGACTCCACCTGGTACACAACCTAAAGACTGTGACAGACCAGGTGACATGTACACCCAAAAACACATTTACGGTGGAAGCAATATTTTTGAAAGGGGGGCGTGTATGTGTTTTTGGGGGGCGTTCATTTTTTAGCAGTCTTTCTCAAAGAGTGGTCCCCTAGTGGTCCGTGAGTATATTGTTAAAATGTTACATGTTAAATTAATATATTATAAGTTTAAAAGTGTTTCTCAAACTGTTTAAAAATGACTAGTATAGAGTGTAGCATAGCTACGTAGCGATCTGCGCGGTCAACTGACAAGATGGATCGATGGCTCAAGACCGGGTCAGTTAAAAGAAAATTAAATGAAAAATCTGACGCGACAGTCAAGGTGCATCGTCCTGATGCAGGTGGTTCAGCCGCAGCGACAACAAGTGATTTTGTGTGCATTTGAGAACCCCTGATGTAAAAAGCAATTTAATTTTCCTGAAAAATGCATGGATGTCAAAATACTTAATTTTCATGGGAAAAAAATGTATTTAAAAAAAACTTAATTTTCATGAAAAAAGCTTGAATGTCAAAAAAAAACTTAATTTTGAAAAAAGGTTGAGAACCACTGGTCTATTGTATGAAAGAGCGATTGCTTGCCTGTATTTTCAACATCTTCCTTAGAAGTTGGTCTTCAAGAAGAACATTTGAATAGTGTTATATTAATTTCTTTCTATTTTATTCATCTTTACCCCTCCAGATGAACCAGAGCGTCCTAAAACTCACTGTGAGCTCCACAGAGACGGAGTACAGACCACCGGTCCAGAGGGATATCCTGTAGTAGGAGCCTATGTACCTCAGTGTGACACTCATGGACAGTACATACCTTTGCAGGTTCGTCACAAATTAAGTGTGTGAAATGACTTTTTATCACCTTCAACTGAAAGAATGTTACCTCAATTTCATACTTATAAAATAATATTATGTTACTGATGTTATTGCTGATATTATTTACTGCAGTGTCACAGTTCCACTGGACATTGTTGGTGTGTGGATGGTAATGGACAGGAGAGAGCCAGGACCAGGACTCCACCTGGCACAACACCCACAGACTGTGGCAAACCAGGTGAGGAACATATATTCTCATGTTCTCTGAGCAAGTTCTTGGCAAATCAATTTGGTCAGATTGTTCTACACAAATGATCAAGTGGTCCTTCAGTCACTTAGTGTTTCACTTCCATAACGTTAAGGAACTTGTGAGTGACAGACAAAAAAAAGATCAAAATCAACGCCCTAAACACTGGGACCTACATTTCCCATAATGCAACTAGGTGACAACTTTCATTCAACCCTCCCTGCCTGGTAAACGTTCATGTCTTTCAAACTCTACACCTCCACTTTGTAATGCAGACTTTATGTTATAAATGTGTAGTCTCCTATCCCAAACTGAGATAGCCCAGAAGACATCACTATGAGATCATCAGAGAGCCGTAAAATACATTATACAACTGTTTTCACACAGATTAACCGTAACCAGTAAACTAAACTTGTTGTGTAAAATCGGTGGAGGGCCCCATTAAAAGCCAATGAGGCAAAAACTATTTGAACAGGATATGATGTGGTCAAAATATTAATGAAAAATGTATATTTGCTAACCAGCATGATAAAGAAACAACACAATATATTACTATTTGTTCAACAGCAGCACACTCTTTAATTATTTTCATTATTATCTAACTTTTTCCTTCCTTTATAGATGAACCAGAGCGTCCTAAAACTCACTGTGAGCAGCACAGAGACAGAGTCCAGACTACCAGTTCAGAGGGATATCCTGTAGTAGGAGCCTATGTACCTCAGTGTGACGCTAATGGACAGTACAGATCATTACAAGTCAGTCTTTGTCATTTGTTTACTCCATGAAACATTATTTTCATATCACTAATTTAACTGTAATTTCAAACCCTAAAATACATACATTCATAAGGGTTACTGCTATTGTTGTTTCAGTGTCACGGTTCCACTGGACGTTGTTGGTGTGTGGACGTCAGGGGACAGGAGAGGACAGGAACCAGGACTCCACCTGGTGCACAACCTAAAGACTGTGACAGACCAGGTGAGATTTATTGAAATGCTTGCCAAAGTTCTGGCTGGCAGCCTGTGCACACTGCATTTAGGCTTAGAGCTGCTGTTCTGCCTGCGCAAGCACACCAAATGTAATCTTCTTGTGTAAACAGATGAACCAGAGCGTCCTAAAACTCACTGTGAGCACCACAGAGACAGAGTACAGACCACCAGTCCAGAGGGATATCCTGTAGTAGGAGCCTATGTACCTCAGTGTGATGCTCATGGACAGTACATATCCCTGCAGGTCAGGATCGAATGATGAGTGATTGGCTAATTGACAGACAGATGAATTGATATTGTTTTTGAATTTCATATCATTTGAAAATCTGGCTGCATGTCATTAATAAAACGTATATTTTTCAGTGTCACGGCTCTACTGGACATTGCTGGTGTGTAGATGGTAGAGGACAGGAAAGAGCAGGGACCAGGACATCACCTGGTGCACCACCAACAGACTGTGACAAACCTGGTGAGAATGGAAAATGTACATGAAGAGACACTCCCTCTAATCATCTTCCCATGAGTGCTTCAAACTGTTTTGTTATGTGCAGTGACAGTACCAGCGTCAGCAGGTGGATTTTGTCATGGCTCTCCAAGGCTTTCTTGCTCAACATTGACTTTTGAACCCCCTAATTCCTCAACTCAATAACAAGTCAAACAGACAGCACGTTTCCATGAGTGCTTGTCTAACCTTGTAAGTGGTGCACTATTGAGGTCATTGGGTCATAGCCTTGGAATGCCTGGAAAAACAGGTGATATCACAGCAAGACTGTGTGTGTGGTGGGAAGTTGAACGTAAAGAACGGCACAGTGAAACAGTAAGATGAAGCTAAAAAAAATACGAGAAAGAATTTTAAAAAGTGCATTTCGTACACACAGTATATATTGTTGCAATCTGCAGTAGTAGTAGCCTATGTGTAAAGGATAATGCAATTATAATACAAAATTATAATAGAAATGTTTTTATTCTTTTATTTAAAAACGTAAAATAAATTACTTTTAATAATAGCATAATAGCATTCATTTCTAATTGTTGTCTTGTGTTGCCCAAAGTATTTGAAGGGTTCTTCTATTGTACATGCTTAAAAGAATATTCCTATGATCCTGCTGTTGTCCGTCTTTACCCCTCCAGATGAACCAGAGCGTCCTAAAACTCACTGTGAGCAGCACAGAGACGGAGTACAGACCACCAGTCCAGAGGGATATCCTGTAGTAGGAGCCTATGTACCTCAGTGTGACGCTCATGGACAGTACAGATCATTACAGGTTAGAATCTAGTGACAGATTCATAGTTTAATTTATGAATTTAATGCAACTTTGAGTAATATGAAGAAAAATAAAACCATAATTTAATATCAATCATTATTGCTTCAGTGTCACGGTTCCACTGGACATTGTTGGTGTGTGGACGTCAGGGGACAGGAGAGAGCAGGAACCAGGACTCCACCTGGTGCACAACCTGAAGACTGTGACAGACCAGGTGAGGGAGAGGGTCTCTTCTCTTTGTGTCCTTCATGCTCCAACATAACATACACTGAAGTATAATTTAGGGGGGAAGAGAGAAACTCACTGGAATCAAGGCTCCCTTGTGAAAAAGTTTTTTTATTGGTTACATGTCTCATTAAGGTATTTCTACTATGTATTTACTATCATTAAATGTGAAATCCTCAGATGAACCAGAGCGTCCTAAAACCTACTGTGAGCAGCACAGAGACAGTGTACAGACCACCAGTCCAGAGGGATATCCTGTAGTAGGAGTGTTCGTACCTCAGTGTCACTCAAACGGAGAGTACACATCTCAACAGGTAACATCTGGTTTTAATGTATAGAAATATGCTGTCTCTGTCTGTGCTCTGCTAATATGATTACTATTATTGTTTTTTTTAGTGTCACGGTTCCACTGGACATTGTTGGTGTGTGGATAGTCGGGGACAGGAGAGGACAGGAACCAGGACTCCACCTGGTGCACAACCTAAAGACTGTGACAGACCAGGTGAGACTGCTCTTTCTAGCTGTACAAGACTTGTTGAATAGATACATTTAAATATTGGGTCCATTAAACTGTATAAAAGAGGTGGATGTAGTCCCTGTGACGTCATGGGTTTGTGGACTGCCATTTTTAAGCTTTGAGTTTGGCATTTTGTACGTCGCCATCTTGGTTTTTTTGAGCCAGAAGTGACCATATTTGGACAAGAGGGTGTAACTGGGGAAGAGCGAGGCCCAGCAGGGCCAGATACCCTTAGCTAAGTTATCAGCTAATGATAGCTTGGTTACCAAGGTGCATCTGTAATTCACCTTAACAGTGATATTAATTGGGATATTAATTTTGGCTTGCGGAAAACATTCTAAAGCAAAAACTTCTAACAGGAAAAAATGAACAGCCGACTCTTTAAAGTGTTTTTTAATACAACCAAACGCTGAACAAGGCCATGGTAGTGACGCTGTGGTAGCAACCTGTCAATCACAAGGTAGCCACGCCCTGAAACATATGCTGCTTTATTGTCTATTATATTTTACTCTAACATCATTTACAAAATGAACCTCATGCTGTATTGAAGAACACTTGAAACTAACAATTGAGACCATAAACTTGTCAGGAAAATGTTTACTGAGGTAATAGATCAAGTGAGAAGTAGGTTCAATTTCTCATAGATTTCTATACAATCGGACTTCTCTTTGCAAACCAGAGGAGTTGCCCCCTGCTGGCTATTATAAAGAAGGCAGGTTTAAGGCCCTTTTCAGACCCGGAGGTTGTTGCTTGATTGGGTCTTGGCTAAATGGGAAGCCGGAATGAAGGGGATGAGTGATAGTAGATAATTTATGGCAGGTAACATTAAACATTGTGCACTTTTCAGAATGAGCTTTAGGGACTTTAGAGAATACTTTAGGAGCCCAGTCCGAAAGGATTTTCAGTAGCCCAAGCAGGATATGAGTAGATCTTATATAACACCTACGTTTCCTAATGACTTATAAAAATGTATCACTCTTCCTTATCCAGATGAACCAGAGCGTCCTAAAACTCACTGTGAGCACCACAGAGACGGAGTACAGACCACCAGTCCAGAGGGATATCCTGTAGTAGGAGCCTATGTACCTCAGTGTGACACTAATGGACAGTACAGATCACTGCAGGTAAATATATTTGGACATTGTGTGGAGTAACTTGAATAGAATTGTAGACATATTACCTTAATGATCTTCTACTGTTGCTTCAGTGTCACGGCTCCACTGGACAGTGTTGGTGTGTGGACAATAGGGGACAGGAAAGAGCAGGAACCAGGACTCCACCTGGTACACAACCTGAAGACTGTGACAGACCAGGTGAGACTGCTAATTCTAGCTGTACAAGACTTGTTATGTTGACTTTCATATTGATCCAAACTCTCAGGGTGTATATGTGCATCTGGTTGTAACATCTCAACTAAGAGGCAGGAGGCTTAAGGGGGATTCATTTGCATGTCAATATATTTTTTCAAATTGTTGTTTTTGTCACGAGTACTTTCACACAGAACCAGAATATTACGGCGCGAAAAACTACGTAATTCTTTTCCGTAAGAAAAACGATTTTTTTCTGAGCTTTTGCATCACGATAAAACCATCAATCAATCACATTGTGCAGAACGGACGTCACGTCAAAATGGACACTAAACTAGTGTAGCCACGGGTTATGAGCTGCGCTTATATTTATAAAACAACAATGTTACACACATGTTGACTCAGTGAAACGTAACAACTCACCAGGGCTGATGTGGATTTTAGGTGATATCGCCCAGACCTGCGACTTGAGATTTGCTAGAAACAATTTGCGTGTAACTTAATAACTTCTGTAAACTTGTAAATGTTTTCCAGATGAACCAGAGCGTCCTAAAACTCACTGTGAACACCACAGACACAGAGCTCAGACTGCTAGTCAAGAGGGATATCCTGTAGTTGGAGTTTATGTGCCCCAATGCGATGATGAAGGACAGTACCTACCACTGCAGGTTAGCATGGAAAAACAAACCTGCTTTTTTTTGGGTTATTTTTTTTGCCATAGTTTAATATTACTTTGAGTAACTTGAAACAAACTATTGACATAATACTTAAATCATCTTTCATTATTTTGTTAGTGCCACGGCTCCACCGGACATTGTTGGTGTGTGGACAGTAGGGGGCAGGAGAGAACCGGAACCAGGACTCCACCTGGTACACCACCTGTGGACTGTGACAGACCAGGTGAGACTGTTATAGCTGCTTGAGACACATTGAGTCCAGGTAAAATACAATTCAGATTAAAAGAGTAGTTTGACATCATAGGAATTACACTTATTTCCCTTCTTGCTGAGCGCTTGAGGAGAAGATCAATAGATAGAGAAGTGATATTCTCATCTAACTAAGAATTGTTCCTTTGAGGCGAGACACTGCATGCAAAAACATCTAGATTTTGAGATTTAACATATAACAGTATAACTTATTCTTTCAGACGAAGAAAACATCCAAAATATAACTAACTAACTAATATAACTTTGTCTGGCGGGTTCACCTAAACTCACCAAAAGTTAGCATTACATAATGCCTCATTTGCATATTTAAAGATATTAGGTTCTATCTATCTGAAGGTTTTTACAGAGGGGATTGTTCATATATCATTCATAGCCTGATTTATATCACATTTTATTCCTAAAAACATTTAAAAATTGACTTTACTTATGGCTGTTGACAGTATTTTTAGATTTATGAAGTGATACAAAGAGATATTCAAAATAATATGTTGACAAAACGATACAAGAACATTAGATAAAGTCAGGTTAAAAATTCTTGTTTCATTTTGTCGACATATTAGAGTCAAAGAATTTTACAGAATAATCTTTGGATATCTCTTTGTATCACTCTATAAATCTGAAAAATACTGTCAAGAGCCATTAAAAAATATATTTTTGCCACGTTTCTAGAAGTAAAATGTGACCATGTAAATCCGTCTCTGAATGATATCTGAACAAACGCCTCTGTTAAAAGCTTCAGAATATAGAGAGGAAGGAAACTGGAAAGTGCTGCTGAAGTGGAGATCAGAGTATGAGAAAAAAAGTAATTTTGAAGATATAAAATAATCTGCAAAGACACAATGTGTTTAGACAAGACAGTGAAAGACTTTTGAACAAGAAGGCATTTTTATGAACTTTACTTTACACAATTAGTTTGCTGCGTAAGCAAAAGAGCAGCGTAAAACATACAATTGTATTGATTGAAAATCCTACAATTAATACCCTTGTGGCAATTTAAACTGAAAAACATTGCTTGATGGTTTCCCCTCTCGCTCTGACCGTGTGATGCTCTCTCACTCACTCACACTCTAATGTACACACAGAGGCCGCTCTATAAATTCAGCTCTCGCTATAAATTCCATTTATGACGTCCAAACATCTGAAGTGGTCATTTTGCGGTAAGATGAGCAGCCGGCTGTTGCCAGGCAACCAAAACAAAACAAGGCGGGCTGCCTGAGCAACTGAGTTACAGTGTTACACCACCCTACAGATGCTGCACAGACACAAACGCGTGCTCAGATTCTTCTGGACCTAACTTATCCGAACTCATACCTTTGTGTCATTACTACTTTGCCTCACATTCAGCTGCACTGATTCCCACCTGGAGCTGCACAGCACGACCACAGGCCACTGCACTGGAGCCTCACTCAGAGGTTCCTCTCTAATAGTTCATGATGAGGGCGGCGAGGGCATTTCCCTCTCCTTTAAGTGTGGGATTCATATCCTCTTGTCCAAATCAGGAGTGGAGACCAGAAACATTATTTGCGTGGATGTAAACCCATAATTTTGACAATTTTAGTTTGATTCTTAAATTACATTTGTACCAAATTTAGAAGTTTACGTGATGCAGGCAAACACGGACACTAAACTCTCAAATTTGTGTGCCCACATAAGTAATATAGCTCATTGCCAACACACTAAGTCAGCCTGAGGATTGAAATATCATTGATTTACTGGACAATCCACATGCTGTCGATTTGTGGGAAGGACGTCAGAGACACATGAACCACTAACTTCTGTTGGTCATGTGGTTAAACAGTAAATAGAAGTAAAACCAAGTGATTCATACGACTGGATTGCAGCATGCTAACCACCACTACAATAAATTCTGCTGGAAAAACTTAGAGAGACATCAGTTTCATTGTTTAGTTAGTCTTCTTCTCTCTTAACCTCTCCGATCTCTCTCTAGAAAGCTATTCTCTTCACTCTCCTTTCAAGTATTATCCTAATCTCCTTCTTAGTCTACCAACTGCAGTCTCACATTAGAAATGTAGAGAGAGTGCAAAGAGGCCAGTATAAACATTAGTGGAGGCCGTAAGTGGTTTCAGGTTTAGTTTTAAAGCTCTCCTATAAAGTGAGTTATTAAAGAGATTTTACAAGGTAAACACTATTGACAAAAGCAAGATGTGTTTGTGTTCATGCCTCTTTAAAGAGAGGGCCTCCCCACAACATTAATCAAGTACTCCACCTATCGCTGTGATAAAAACTAGAGCTAGAAAACACCCGACGAATATGATTTAAATAATGATAAATTACAGCAGAACGTGATCTAGATTGTAATTTTACAACCATGCAGCATTATATTTAACTTTAAAAACATTAACAGCATTGGGTTTGTTTGGTTCGTGTCCCCCTCAGTCCCTGTGGCTCCGACCCAGCACCCTGAGAGTGTGTGTGAGCGATGGAGGGCCAGTTTGATAGAGCACTATGGTGGGAAACCAGAGGCACAACAATATGTGCCTCAGTGCGAGCCAGATGGACAATTCAGGTACACACACACACACACACACACACACAGAAAACAGCAGTTGAAATAGTTTTTTCATACCAAATTACTTAAGAAAGTGAATTGTCTCTCAGTCCAGTCCAGTGTTATGGAGAGACCACTTACTGCTGGTGTGTGGACCAGGACGGGCGGGAGGTTCCTGGTACCCGATCACATGATGTCGTCAAACCTGCATGTAAGTATCTTTTCACCTGCACTACATGTCTGTTTCTGTGGTCAAAACTACGGTGTTAGTGCCACTGGTCATGGATGTAACTTTTTTTAACCCATCCATTGTTGGCCCAGGCCTTCCCTCAGTGGCCCCACCCACCGCGCGCCCATTGCCCCGCCCAGATGTGACCCCTCCGACAAACGCTGACATCACACTGCTGTACGCTCAGGGACAGAAAATAGGGGCGCTGCCTCTCAACGGGACCAGACTGGATGCAACCCGGTCCAAAACACTACTGACTCTACATGTAAGAGATAATTGAACAGATACACGCTTCCATACTTATTCTGTCCATTTGTACTTTTGGAATCTATTTTCTTAGTTGGTTCTGATGCACATAGATCATTCCAAAAAAAACAGACATTATCTCCTATTCTGAAAACCTGTTATCTCTACAATAGCACCTTATGTGTTTCAACAACAAGGAAGTGCTCCTACTCTTTTCACTTCATGTCTACCTCAGGAATGGGAATGTGTGGCGTTATGTAGGTGGCCATCTGCTGCTTGTGACCACCTTGCACTTTCATTATAGCAAATATCTGACCAGTTTTACAATATAACAATATCATTGTTTACAATATAACATATAGCGTTAAAGACTGTCAGAGCTAGAAGAAGACTGCTACCTGCGCAGCATTGCTAATGAGATAAGTTCTACTAGCTACTGCTACAATATCGAATAAGCTCGTAACATTGTACATAGTACAACATTGTGTTTTAATTTGATATCATAACTCCTCATAAATGTGGATGTGTGTTCCTAACTGTAAGAAAAGACGGCTGACTTTTTAACTATCGCCAGTATTAATAACTGAAGGTCAAGAGACAAAGCCAGAAATAGAACCAAAAAGGGGCAATGCTGATGTGGCTGTAATTATGTTGACATACAGTATGTCATTATGCTCAGCTTATGTTCATATGTGTGTGTCCAGGGTTCCATAGTTGTTGGTATAGCCTATGACTGCAAAGACAACCAAGTCTATTGGACAGATTTGTCTGCAAGAACAATCAACAGAGCTTCGATGGCAGCTGGGGCCGAGCCAGAGATTCTCATTAACACGAGTAAGAACTCACTCTTACGCTCCTTCATTTCTAGTCTAGATGTTGCATGTTTGAAATGATCTCAGAACTCTCTGTGTGGTCTCCTTGCTCCATGTAGATCTGGTCAGTCCGGAGGGTTTGGCGGTGGATGTCAAACGTAGGTTGATGTTCTGGGTCGACTCGAACCCTGACATGATCGAAAGCGCCAACCTGGACGGCAGTGGGAGGCGGACGCTGTTTGACACAGACCTGGTCAACCCTCGAGCCATCATAGTGGTCTCTTCCACCGGGTAAAGAATACCAGCATCTCTTTTTGTCTTTCTGACTTCTGGCATTTATTTTTTTTGTCTTGCTTTAACTGCAACAAAAAAAAAATCACAAACTTGAGCCATTCAAACTACAAAACCTGCCACGGCTTGGGACGGTTTAGTCAGGATTTGCAAACATGTGCAAATCTTTTCCCTGAGCATGAAACAAACATGCACCCACACACTCTCTTCACGATCAAGTGTAACATCCTGGAGGTGCTCCACTGAGGCGCAGTGAGATTTCACTGTATACTGAGTGATTTTACATCAGGAGAGGCAGGGCACAGATGGTTTTCAGCCCATTACCACGGCCATGACAAACACATTTAAGTCCCCAGACGGGCTATGAGTCAACAAAGCCTGTGGCTAATTCATTAGTACGGTGCAAATTCTATTTAAAGCTGTCAAATTCTTGTTGAGTCTGGTTTCTAAACTTGACTCCATCAGTATGAGACAGACGATCGCAGGATAATCGATGGGGTTTGGGCCGAGTGTCCCTTCAGTAACGCATGTTTGATAATTCTGTCATAGAAGTGACTTCTAGGTCTTTCTCTGACAGTGAAGCGCCAAACTAAGCCAAGAAAACTCCACTGGATTTACTGATGCTATTAATCCTGGACAGTCACACACACACACACACACACACA
>CALSCE010010649.1:8785739-8804298 GCA_943593645.1 Bovichtus variegatus
CACACACACACACACACACACACACGCACGCACACGCACACAGAGACATAACCACACACAGCGAAGCAGACACACCCTGCACACACATTATAAAAGCCTGTACATGTGTATGAATGTCCGAAACAGCAACATCTGCTCTCCCATTCAAATTAATTAACGTACAGACTCATAAACACATGGTGTATGTGTGTGTAAGTTGATTGCTCATGTGGTGTGTATTACCTGTAGTTCCCAGCGGACGGCCCACATGTACACCATCATCTTCAGATGAAAAGCAGCATGGCGTCATCAGCAGCCCACACACATTCTGCCTAAGCTTTCTTATCGTCCTGCTGAGCGACAACAAACACTAAAATATGATTTGGTTCATCACAGATGAAAATGACAACTGGTTTATTTGAAATTGAAATTTGTGTCTATTTGCATCAGCCAGTGTGGTCCATATTTTCTGATGTATACAGATGAAACAAAAAATGCAGTGGGAGAGCTGGGGTCAAAGGTTGAACGTCGCTCAAAGTAACCTGACCGTGACCTCATCAGCACGAGACAGCTGCTCCCTGGAGCCCTGAGCCCTTGTACTTTTAGATACCCTGTGTGTGTGTGTGTGTGTGTGGTGTGGTGTGGTGTGGTGTGGTGTGGTGTGTTGTGTGTGTGTGTGTGTGTGTGTGTGTTTTTCCTCTTCTCCTTGTATTAGCCAGATCCCACAGCTTGGTGCAAAATAAAGTCCATGCAATAACACACAGCTACAAAATTAGGTTTACTTGTTCACTAGATACATATGCATTAAGAGTGATACATTCTGTAATCCGTCCTGTTTTCCTCTCTGCAGTACTCTGTATTGGACGGACTGGAACCGAGAGGCTCCTAAGATCGAGAGTTCGTCGGTGGACGGTCAGAACCGCAGGGTGGTGGTGTCTGACGGGATCGGTCTGCCAAACGCTCTCACGTACGACTCTTCTTCTGCTCAAGTCTGCTGGGCCGATGCAGGTAAACACAACTACCACCACTGTCCACTTGTTGATATCCAGGTCTTTCATAATGTTTAAAAGTAGGTGTGTTTCTCCTTCAGATCAGAAATGTGGGCTTTTCTTTTGGGCATGCATCTATAGTTGGTGCACAGAACTGGCCGCTAACAGGCAAACTGTGGTAAAAAGTTCAATTGAGACTGTTTACATGCCCAAAGAATGCTCCTCAAACCCAAAAAACATTTGTCTCAATATTATCGTCACATTCAGAATAATAGTGGAATATCATTGTTACGTAAACCTAGTTACTGTCTGCCACCTCATATACATTTTTTTTTTTTTAATAATTGAATGTCTTTTTTTATTTAGCTTATTGTCTCCAAAAAAGATAATACGCTTAAAAGTAATACGCTTTAGAGATTACTGATCCATGTTTGTGTTCTGCTCTGTCCGTCAGGTACGAAGCGGTTAGAGTGCGTGTCCCCGGATGGTTCCGGTCGGAGAGTGGTCCACCCCAGCCTCAACTACCCGTTCAGCATGGTGTACTACAGGAGCCACTTCTATTACACTGACTGGAGGAGGTAGCCGTCTTTATCTATCTGCCTGTTTATTCATCACTGATAATGCGCTGATCAGTATGAAGCACTGCTGCCTTCCACACCCTCACTGTCTCTGTCCGTCTTCTGCCTCGCAGGGACGGAGTGATCGCAGTGAGCAAAGACAGCAGTCAGATCACTGATGAATTCCTGCCTGACCAGCGCTCTCACCTGTACGGCATCGCCATAGCAACCACCCACTGTCTATCAGGTATGTACACTGTGAAATGAATGAACGCTGAACACACACACTATCACTCTCTGTCACTTACACACACACCGTCTCAGATGTGTAATTTTGTATAACAACCACACGCCCTCTCTCACACACACACACTTCAAGGTGTAGCGCACAGTGAGCTCATTGGTTTGTGTCTAGTGATGTCACCACATCAGTCACCTCCCACCAGATGTCACCTTAACCCTGAAGGGTGCATTTATACAGACAAGAGACCACAGTTAACCCTACACAAGGACAGTAGTGGAGGAGAATGCTGCATTCAGGTGCAAGGGAAACACAGGATAAATTAACGTCTTACAAAATGTCTATACAGGCGGCGTATCAAAAGCATTACGTTGAGTGTAGGTCGCCCGCATGGCGGCAGCGGCCAACACACAATTGCTGTATGAAAAACCTTTATGAACTGTACTTTCTAGTGAGGAGTAAATGTAATTTTTAGCATTTTTTAAACAAGGTATTTAAACTTTCTTTTGTGGAAAAAAATATATCAGACAAATGATATTTCTATGTGGAGGGGATCTTTAAATGTTTCAAATGAATCAAATACCACTTTACAAACCATCTGTCACACCGACATTAGACTAGAGAATATATTTGTAAAAACAGCATTAATTAATCAAATTAGATATCAAATATAAATAGTTTGCACATAAAGTAAATAATTACTAAATTACCGGTCTGGAGAAACTGAGGTTTGTGTTTCATCACCCTGCACCCAGAAAACAGTGATCACACAGCTGGCTGAGCCCCTCTGCTCTACTGTGTGGTGACTTCACATCCACCCATGAACAATGATCACACAGCTGCCTGCGACCCTCTGCCTGTATTTTGTGTTTGTGTGTGTCATGTTTGATGTGTTGATGTCTGCAGATGGCTTCAAGTCCTTTCAAAGCCTCGTGTTAAACACCTTTAAAGTACAAAGTAGCCCTCGAAACACAGGATAATCCCTAAAGTAGCACCTTGGCAGATGTCGTTGTCAAAGCTACACATATCTGTAGTGTAGAATATGCATACATAGAAGAGTTTGCGCACACAATTCAGTTTGTGCGTCTGACTCTGAAAATGGAAGAATGATGGCCGTGTGTTGCTGCAAATGTGACGTTTGCAAGTCCTCTCGCACTCTAAAGCTTCAGACTAAATAACAGCCGCTCGCTTCAAAGATGTGGACGTGTGGTGTAATTGTGACCATGATGACGGCTCTTAAACACACTTGTTAAGGGTTCAGGAGCGGCTTGTAAGAGGCTCAAAAGCTGTTATTGTTGAATACATGAACTCAGACGCAAACATGCTCTTTACGGAGATAATTCTCAGTCGCCACAAGTTGTTAAGTGCAGTTCTTTGTTCAGGATGGAGGCTGTTTGTTCTGTCATTAGGACACCGCAGCACTTAAGCTCTCATCCTGTCACATTTGGATTCACACAGGAAGAAAATCAGACCTTCCCTCTTCATTTCCACCTGGAGCTTTAAACTAAAAGAAAAAGGTGTGTACTTCAACTAGAAATGTAATATATGTGTCAAAGGTATATTTTGTCCTCTAATGTCTGATTTGTGTCTCAGGGAGCCACTAACGACAGACCGGCAGCTGCAGGGTCCTTTGGTGCTGAAGTTCTGGGACGATTCCTGATCAGAGGGGAGGACCACCTTAAGAAGTCTCTCCAGTGTCCCTCCGAAGAAAGAGGACACTCAGTGGGGCGCAAGATGGCTTCCTGCTGCCAGATCGACCGTCAGAGCAAATTTACAACCCCTCCACTCACCCTGACCCCCTTATCTCACCTTAAAGATATAACCCCAAAATAATGTTTTGTAAATTTGTTTTATACCTCATTTTTCGTTTGTTTTTTTTCTACTGTATTTTTGTACACAAGTTGTTTTTGTTTTTTAGCGATTAAAGATGAAATCTAGAGAACAATGAAATCAGAGTTTAAAGATGTATGAGGCTTAAGAGACAATGTTCTGTTGTGAAACTGAGCTTCAGATTGGTTCTGGTCCTCTGGCCACAGTGGCTTTTAAATTCTGTCTCATTCTTTAGCTGTGGATTCTGGACAAAAATAAAAATCACTCATTTTCAAATTCCATAAAATATGCTAAGTGGAACATAATTGTTGAGTGACTGAAATAGTTTTTGTAATCAGATTACTGTAATCTGATTTCCCTCAGTCAGATCACAGCGACTGCAGTCCTGCCATATCTCTGCACTAATAATCTGTATTTCACACACGATAAAAGGATGTTACATTCTTTTTTTGCCAAATATTTTTTATTACTACTACTTTTTAAATCTTTATCTTTTTATAAGATGTGATATTTATAACAATAAAATGTGATTTGGTGCTTGACATACTTTTTGAGGATTGTGTTCACATTTCTATGCAGCTCTGACGCTTTGATGCCTAACAGGAAACACAGGAGCCAAACTCTTCAGCTGCATTTATATATTTAACAACACAGCATCAATCATTTCAAAATAACCTTTTTTTCCCCATCTGCAAAAAAAAGTTCTCTCTGGAAAAAAAAAAAAAAGGACACAAAAATAACCGTCTGTTTGAATATTTCAGAAGCTTCTCTGTGGTTTCCTTAGAGGGAGAGGTTGTGGCAGCCAGGAGATGATCAAATCTATGAAGAAACTAATGACTTAACGTATCAGCGGAAATCAGTACTCCAATACTAATCAATCAAGAACTATTGGAAGATGTAGTGTAAACTTATCCATGCTGCAGTACAAAAATGAAAGACGGCATGTGAAAATTTGGCATTTGCTTCAAATTCCCAGTCTGATCAGTCAGAAAAAAATACAAACCCATTTATGTCCAACGAAGGCAGGCTTTTCCCCTCAAAATCTAATTAAAATTCCCTTGGCTGAGTCCCTCCCTCCCTTCCTCCAGCGTCCCTCTTTATCCTCACTCATCTGCCGACCTTGCCCAGCCTGTGGTCTGTCTTGGGGTCGGCTATGATGGCCTGAACGGCGACGATGGCCTCGTTGATCTTGGTCTGGAGCTCCCTCAGCTCCTCGATGTGCAGCAGGCGCAGAATCTGGGCCGCTTCGTTCAGAATGGCATCTGAGAAGAAATGTTTTTTTAAATGACTGAAGGGATAAAGAAAAAATATTTTACACAAATTGTATATTTTCTCTTACTTTCTTAAAAAGCAACACTCACCTCCAGTGTCGAAACCCAAGATGTGCTTGTCCAAAGCCACTGGAACTCCCTGGGAACATAAACATGTTACACATATACATGACTGTGACTGCTCATTTAACTTTCAGGTTTTAATATAAGGACATAAAGGAATCTCTAGATAGCATTTTTGATACAAAACATCACAATACCTCTCTGTTGTTGCTGGCTTTAGTGATGGCTTCTGGAGAAAGTCTCTCCTGGATCAGAATACGAATAGCCTGGCAGGATACATGAAAACACAGGCAAAGTGATTCGTTTGACAACTTTCTATTAAATAAGTGTATAGCAATAATAAAAATAAGTATTCTTAAGAGCTTGAGTCATGAAGACATTTAATTAAAAGCAAAGAGAAATAAGTTAAGACACACCTTGAGCATAACCAGATAGTCATCATGTCGCTGTATCTTTAGGATGTTGGCCAGTGCCGTCACTCCTGCTTTGAAATCTGGTGAATTACCTGAAAACACAAAAACAAATGACATCTTTCACCCTGGATCAAAGTGATGAAAAAAGAAAAAAGGAAAGAATGTGTGAAAGCAAAGAGCAAGGACGGGCAGAGAAGTGTTTGTATTTACTGTCAAGGTTGAGGAGAGGGTCCACTGCTTTGTCACTGTTGATGGAGGCTGCCAGCGGCTCACAGTTCTTATACTTGTCCACTGAGGAGAGACACAATAAACACACATCATGTTGTACAGAGAACAAATGCGAGGAATATAAAGATTATTTTAACCATGGTACCACCTATGGAATACCATTTCTCATTGAGAAATTTCTCAAAATAATCCGTATGCTAAAAGATGGATACTAAGTCATTATTTTGAGATACTAAGTCATTATTTCATGATAGTAACTGTTTAATGCTATAGTAAGTCATTATTTTTGAAAATGTGTTTTATTATAATGACTTAACAGGCTAATATTTTTATTTTTTATTACAAAGCTAAGTTTTCATCTTGTTTTTTTCTTTTACTGACAAAGTGAACCGTGACTGGTGAGCTGGCATCATTAGAAACACTATTCCTTGTATAATGTCTCCATCTGCTGGTCATCATCAGGATTACAGCGTAGTAGTACCGAGGCAACAGTCACTGCAGCCAGAGTTAAACTTTTCACTGACTCAAACAAGGCTGCTATGATCACACCAGACATACACGTGCTGCCATCTCACCATTGTCTCCATATTCATATCTTACAGCCAGGCCCAGTAACCAGTCTACTGCCTCCGGCTTCTGCTCACCTCCAAACGGGCAGTTCAGGTCCTGCAGGTACTGCACACAGGGAATATCAGACAGCTCCACAACAATGGTGGCAATCCTATTCATAATACCGTTCAAATCAACTGTAAAAGGTGCCATTTCCTACAAGTGTAATGATCTCACCTTGTGGTAGGCTTTGGGCCAGTCTGAGCTCGGGATGTTCCTCAGGTTTCCTCGGTCCTCGATCTTATAATGTCGGATCTTCTGGTCCTCCAGCCACACGATGCAGTTCCTAAACTGTGTCTCATCTGAGCATAGAGGAGAGACAGTTTGCACACCGATACAGCAGTCCGCAAATGTTACAAAAGTATGAGATTAGAAATATGAAAATAAAACTGTGGACACAAGGGGCACACAGCCGAATAAAACTGTGGACACAAGGGGCACACAGCCGAATAAAACGGTGGACACAAGGGGCACACATTGAGCACACTGCCGAATAAAACTGTGGCGTATAACGAGGTTTCATCTTGTGTCCTAAAAGACCTACAGTTCCGTCAGTCAAAACGCACCATAAAAAACTTATTTTATAAATAGAGTCTGGCATCTGGCTGTCTTTTAGGACAGGACTCGTTAGACCTGCATACACGTTAGCCAGCTGCACGTTTAACTCACCGAACCTACTTTAAGAGCTCCTTGATAAGTGTTGTCTTACCTGTGTGGTCAAAGGTACTGGGGTTGTGATAATCTAGCGCTGTCAGTTTTCTCCGAAACATTTCAACGTAGAGTTTGTGTGTAAATAACTGCTTTCTGTAGCTAATAGTTAACTAGCTTAGCCGCTTCCTCTGCTAGCTGTCAGTATGTTGCATTACGCATGCGCCACCGGACATCCCAAAACTTCCTGTTATGACTTTCAAAATAAAATTCTACTTACTGACCATCAGTGCTACACGTAAATACAGCAATGACCCAATGGTCGGTATAAGTATAGCATTGCCAAATAAACATTTTTAAGACCATGTCTGTCCCACTTTTATTGGTGTTTAAAACACATTTAATTCTGTATAATTTCTTAGATATAACATTCCTGCAGTTATGAGTAGCATATGACTAATGGTAATTTAACTAATGTTAGTGTTGTAAATCAACCATAATGGAGTGCAGTGATGTTACTTTACTTTGTTTCAACTAACTCCCAACTTACAAAATCTCAAGAGCCCTTACAATTTGCAGCATTGCATTTTTTTCTAAATGTTAGACATCACTAAGGTGTCACCAGGAATTCTGACTCTAAATGTGTTACACTTGTGGGATCTGGACCACCTTGAATCTGATAAAAAAAAATAGTTATTTATTTCACAATACAAGTGCAGTTTAATGCATATTTTTTTAAATAATTATTTTATTAAAACAGACTCAATTTCTAATACCATCTCACAGTATGTTACACAGAAAGGAGCAGAAACTTTGGAAAAAAATGACAACTTTATTACACGTCACATTTTATAAAATGAGGCAAAAACCATCCAAGATGAGGCAATGGAAAAAAATTAAACAAAAAACAAAACTTATGTTGATGTGTGTTGGTTTATGTGTCAGTGTTTATGTTCAGAAGGGCCTCATGCGTGCGTTAAGGGGTGGGGCTCTGTTGGGTGGTGTGATAGCTATATCCAGATAGTCTCCAATCTGGAAGCGCTGAGACTGCAACGTCATGGAGTCATCTGCGCCCTTCCTGCCAGATATAGTGTTGCCGATATCTTTCAACCTGTTAGTGAAGGACAGATAAGTGTTTTAATATACAGTGCACACAAATGGAGCAGATCATTAAGCAAGTGGCCAGCTCCATGAGCAAAACCAGTACTGTTGTAGTGGGATACCAACCTGTACACTTTCCCTCTAGGGTCGGGATAGACAATGGCAAAGCTGAAATGGGTCCCCTTTTTTCTGGCCTCCGGATACACTTCCTTCACCAGGCTGGTCAGCTCCTTCAGAGTAGCATCCATCCTAGAATACACACACAGCCTTATGAACTCATCTTAAAACATTGGCAAATGCTCTATTGACACAACGAAAAATAATTAAGAGTGAAATGTTTGCATTCTTACCATGTGTATATCTGCAGTTCGCTGGAGGGAACATTGCCACGGGCAAATTCATCTGCTCTATGGTGTCGGCCGCTATTGGTGGTGAATACTCGCAGCAGAAGGGGACAAGTCTGCAGCAAAAATAAGCATTAAACATAAGGGTATAAAGAATGAATAAAAGTATGCAGAATTGCTTGCAGCACAAAAAAAAAAAAAAAAACGCACGACTTTCATTTTATTTGGAATAGAGGGATCACATCTGTGTATTTTGAAAGTTTTCCCTGGACAAAATGGTATGTTATTGCATCGAGCTTGACAGTGGTGGAGTTTCGAGAGTTAGCTGCCACTTTGTGGTCACACCAAGTAACGACAACACGGATTACTGCCAATATAATGTACAGTAGATATTAACACTAATGTTATCATCTTTAAGTGTTGAAATTGATAAATAGTCGAGATGGTTATAATACAAACTGTATCCGAGTGGATAGTTATACACATAGTATACTTAATGAACTCGCTTTGTCCACTTCAGATGAATGGAGGAAAGCATATTAGAAACACCTGTGGCCCGAGTCATCTCACTAATGCAACGTTACCACTGTAACTGATGGAGACAATACACACCCACCAGGACAACTGAGCTGAGGTAACATACTAATATAGCGAAAATGGGTGTTACTCGGGATTGGATAATGTTACATGCCAAATGTATCCGAACGCGCTTGTTTCGTTAAAATACTCGAGAGCTGCTTTTCGCCATCTTAAAATGCAACGTTATTTGTCCAATGCGTTTCAGTTACACTTTCCCAGTTCACTCATTAGCACGCTAGCACGAACGATAGCACGCTAGCACTAGCACGCCGCAGAGGCTGAGGTGCTGTCCGGTCCCCCTTTTGTGTAATAGTGACAACCAGAGTATCACGTATATTCAAAAAATAAAGCAGAAATACTGGTCTACCTATGTTCTAATGTTTAAGTTTTGCCCTAAAAGCAAGTCACAAGTGTCCAACTGTTAGCACCTAGGGCTAGCAGAACCAGGTTACCGTTAGCTCTCCATAGAGCTCATGAGCTAACGTAAACAAGCTAACGCTACACCGGGCTTTGAAATAACATTCCCGCTGTCTACCTTTTCTCGGTCAATGGGCTTTTCTGGTTCCTTCTTGATTTCTTCCTGTGTGATCCGCGATTCCAGCGCCATTGTTATTTTTCACCGATATATTAATGCACTTTGGTAACGTTACGGAATTCTCCCACCTTGCTTGGATATTTTATCGTAGCTGCTGACCGAGTGAGACCGAAGTCGTTTCCGTTTCCGGTGTGCGCTCAGCTGCCTTCAACCAGCGACATCTTTATCGCTCCCTACTGTTTCGGAGTGAGTGTCTGCGCATTAGTTTGATTTTTTTATTACAGATTTGATCAAGTGTGTGAAGTCTGACAGCACTCCCACTTACCTGTGAATGACTTCAAGTGTTTATGCAAGATATGTATCTTTGTTTGCATAATGTCCTGGTGGACAGAACTTCCCTGTGTGTTTTAATCTATTCATTTGTTGTGCCATTTCCTTTTTAAATGGCCTAGCCTTGTGCCATCTCTGCAAAGTGTGGCGCACAAACATCACATTGAACTTTCTTTATTAGATCTTTCAAGAAACAAACGATACATAACTATATCAATACAAAAACCTAAACAAGACAAATATAAATTAAACAAGAGAAAAACATAGAAAGGAAATAAATGTATATATACTTTCCAAGTCAATATGTTCAAGATTATTAAAAGGACCCCTTACCTTTTTTGTTTTTCCCCTTAATAGAATATGTTTTATTTTCTAAGGATACACAAGCAGATTCATGATAGTGCTATCATCCATTTTACCTGTAATGAACATGGATCTAAAAACATTTGCTATTTCTTCCTTGTGTGATCAGCATCAGCCAAATATAGTGTAAAAGACGTGTGTTTGCTGTTTGCGTTTGAGCTTCATGCATGCATCTTCCCATTCATCATATTAAATGTCTCCTCGAAATCCTCTCTCTGAAATCTAAGTTTAGCTTTCTAAGACTCGAGGGACCCTGAGTCATAAAATCCAGATATTGTTTTTCTTTAAAATAGTTTTCTGTTCAATGTTAATAAAGGGAAAAACAAAAATATGCAAGTTACATAAATCATGAGGATGTCTGGCAGACCTTCATACAGTAGAGTTTCTGATCCAAGATCAGTCCGCCAAGTCCACCTACAGAACTGAGACCAGTCACATGCTGCGCTCCCCCTCACTCTTTACAGTGTGTGTGTGTGTGTGTAGCTTTCTGGGTAACATATATGTGAGTGCTGTCCAGTGTGTGTGTATCCTGACACTGGCCCCCTCTGTTCTTCTGCTGGCCAGCTGATCAGGATCTACTCTAACAATCAGCTCTATTTCACCTCTCTCTCCCTTTCTCCCTACTCATTCACTTTGTGTGAGCCGCTTGAAACAATCCGCCAGCCTTTCTTCCTCTGTTTTTTTTCTTCAGCCCTGTCCTGAGAGATCAAACAGTGGGTCTTTGAGTCCGGTCCTGCCACTGATACCCATTCATTGATATGCATCAGGAATAAGTGTCGCTGTTATTCCCATAATGGCTCCATTAGAATCACTGACGCCCTCTCTGTCTCAGCGCTGGACGTTTTCCTGCCCTTGTTAACATTGCTGCTCATTTTGGAGGGTCTTGTTGCATGCAGCGATGTGATACAGGAGAGACTCTAGATACAGTGTCTAATACTCTTGCATCATTATTTATGAAAACTAATACCAATTTGTGATGAAATGATAGCTGTAAAACAAGATTCTAAATATGTTTACACTAATATACTGATACTGTACATGCATGGGTAGATTATGAGTCAAAGGGCCCCTGGGCACAGACATGCACAAGGTCCCACCACATCTCCTACACAGGAGCAAGACACTCTATTTGTTGTTGTTACGTGTCTCTCTGTGGTTTTGTATCTCTCTGCGGTCATTTTGAAGTCATTTTGTGTCTCTTTGTAGTCATTTTGTGTCTCTTTGTAGTCCTTTTGTGTCTCTTTGTAGTCCTTTTGCATTTCTTTGCAGTTGTTTTGTCTCTATTTGTGGTCAATTTGCATTTCTTTGTATTTGTTACGTGTCTCTTTGTGATTGTTTTAACTCTTCTTTTGTGGTCATTTTGAGTCTCTTCCTGGTTGGTGTCTGTCTCGAGACATTTTGTAGGTGAAGCCAGGGGGGCCCTGACACTTTGGAGCCCTGGGAGCCAGTAGCTCTGTTCAGTAATACGTAAACGCACCCCTGTCTACAAACCTATCCTAACATTGTAGCTCAAGCAGAATATGTAGAATATGTTACAGCTTCTTTAAAAGTTTTCATTTCAGTTTTGTGAGCTTCCACAGTGTAAACTGAGGAAGTTGTTTTTGCTCCCACACTTCAACAAACAGTGGGGAAAGCTCATCGGTCACAGCCATTAGAAACACACAGAGCTGCACTGTGCTGCAGGCTGACTGCTGCCAAGGGATGGTCGGGCTCTACCTGTGTCCTGTTACAGTCACAAAGGGATCACACAGACACACACACACACACACACACACACACACACACACACTTTTGTTCTTTCAACCCCTCTGACTTCCACTGCATGGGCACCCTGCAAGAACAATAGATAGTGACCAGACCATTTAAAAAATAATAATTAAATTTTGCACACAAAGTTGGGTTTACTTGTTGCATAATGTCCTCTGTGGCTTTTTCAAAGTTTTCCAAAGTTAAAAACAAAATACAGACTGTGTCATCAGGGTTATCTTGGCTTGGCCTTGAGACTCAAATGTTGTAACAGGAACCATTAACATGACACATTGTGACAGAAATTGTCACAAAAATCCAGGATATCCCGGACTCTGCTGCTTTGATTTTGACCTGCTGCTTTTGATAATTGTTTTCATGATTTTCCTCTAGCCTTTCATTGCTTTCATCATTCACTGAAAGTCTCACAGAAACAATCATGTCAGTGTTTTCTTTAACAGCCATTCAGATGGACATGGGGTGACTGTGCGTTTCAATTAAATCAAAAGCACTTTACAGTTTTTCTGTAAAACTTTGCAACAGCATTGCCACTGTGAGGTTTTATTTTGAAAGTCCTCACAGGAAGTCTCCTCACATTGTTCTGGCTGACTTGAGCCTGGAGGTGCAACTTTTATTTCATTCAAAGGAAGGAGGAGCTGCAGGTTTGTGTTTTGCTCAGTATATATACGGACCCAGATTGCATTCAATTTGATTTCATTTTTAAGATGCCAGCAATGATGTCACAGTGAGCTGTTTGTTTGTTTCCCTGTCGACAAGGATCATGTGGAGTATTTTCCTGCAAACAACCTGACTCTGCAGACACAAGGTGAGAAAAGTACTTAATCTTTTTGATTTAAAAATTGTCTAAAGGTCTAATCACTTTTGGAAAATTAATAAAAAAAATAAAATAAAAAAAAAGAACTTTAATTGTCATCATAATGTATGAATGTATGTATATATATATATATATATATATATATATAAATAAATATATATATATTACTCTTTTAGGAAGTATTTAACAAATGGAAGCATTGCTCCTCATGAGTGTATCATGCATATCGTAGATATCAGAGTGACTTGTCAGTGAATCAATGGTGGAATGTGAATGGTGATGCTCAGTGAGGACTGTAGTAGTGTGGGTTTGTACAGTGTGTTCAGTGTGTTTTTTAGTGGAGTGGGCTCTGTTCAGTACAGTGCACAGTGGGCAGAGAGGTTCATCAGTTCACATGGATTCTGGCACTGGGCCTTCTCTCTTCCTCCTCTCACTTTCATTCCTTTACATCCTCTTCTTCTTTCAAACTTCTCTCGTGTTTCATCGCCTGTCTCCGCTGCTTTCATCTTTTGCCACTGCCTGCCTTCTCAATTCCCATCACAGTTGCTTTCAGATTTGTAGTTCAAAGGAACCAGCCTGACCTGGTACATAAATCCACTTTTATACCGACAACCGTCATATTATTGTGTTGTTGTTCTCATGTTTGTGACTGTTTCCCCAGGATGTCTTGGCCTGTTCTGTACGCTCAGTTAGTCGGGGCAAACCGTCACTCCACCAGCCTGGGTAAAGTCTGGCTCTCCGTGCTCTTTATTTTCCGGGTCATGGTGCTGGTTGTTGCTGCGGAGAGCGTCTGGGGGGACGAGCAGTCAGACTTCATCTGCAACACACTACAGGTAGGCAGCCTGTGATATTGTCAATCTTTTATAAAATACATCCATGTCTCGTCAGCTTGTATGTGGATGTCATTTCCATGCGCGTGAGCACAACATATATAAAGCAACTAAACTGTTAGATTTGCACGGATGCAACAATCTGGGTCTGTCTCTGTGTTTCAGCCCGGCTGTGAAAACGTCTGCTATGATCAGTTCTTCCCTGTCTCCCACATCCGTCTATGGTGTCTTCAGCTTGTCTTTGTCTCCACACCAACGCTCCTGGTCGCAATGTATGTAGCCTATCGGAACCACAGCGATAAGAAGAGGCTCCTCCAGGTGTGTGTACTGTTCGATCTGTCTGCTGTTCGTCCTGTCCTGTCCTGTCCTCTCCAGTCCTCTCCTGTCCTGTCCTCTCCAGTCCTGTCCTGTCCTGTCCTGTCCTGTCCTGTCCTGTCCTCTCCTGTCCTCTCCAGTCCTGTCCTGTCCTGTCCTCTCCAGTCCTCTCCTGTCCTGTCCTGTCCTGTCCTCTCCAGTCCTGTCCTGTCCTGTCCTGTCCTGTCCTGTCCTGTCCTGTCCTGTCCTGGGTTACCTTGTTATGTCTTGCTTTATCATGTCGATACTTTTCTGGTCGTGTCTTGTCTCTTTTACCTGGTCATGTCTTGTCCCATGTCTTCATGCTTCATGTCCTCTCTGGTCATGTCATGTCACAAGTAATCTTTTTGTGTCTTGAGTTGTCATGTCATATCTTTTCCGGTCTTGCCTTCTTTTATCTTGTCATGTCAAGTCTTTTCAAGTCGCGTGTTGTCTTGCTTTATATGTCATGTCATATGTCATCTTATGCTGTCGTGTCATGTCTTCCCATATCTTATATCATGTCATGTTGTCTCTTGTTGTCCTATCATGTCACCTGCTGCTTGTTTACTCTTGTTGTCTGATGTCTTGTGTTGTCCTGTCCTATCACATCATGTCTTTCTGGTTCCGTCTCGTCTTGTTTTATCTTGTGATATTATATCATGTATTTTGTGGATGTGTCTTATCTAGTTGTATCTTGTCATGTCATGTGATGCTATCTTGTGTGACAGGGATCTGGTGGAGCTGGTCTCCTCAGCAACAAAGGCCAGGAGGAAGATTTGGAGACTTTAAAGAGACGGAGACTCCCAGTAGCTGGTGCCCTCTGGTGGACATACGCCTGCAGTCTGGTGTTCAGGCTGCTGTTTGAAGGCGGCTTCATGTATGATCTGCAATTTTCTGTGTGTCTGCAATACAGGTTTGGTATAATCCCACCATGTTGCCTATCTCCACAAAGTAAGCGTCTTTGTCTCTCCAGGTATGCACTATACGTGGTATACGATGGTTTCCAGATGCCACGGCTGGTGCAGTGTGACCAGTGGCCGTGTCCTAACCTGGTGGACTGCTTCATCTCGCGCCCCACTGAGAAAACCATCTTTACTGTTTTCATGGCCACTGCCTCCTCTATCTGCATGGTCCTTAACATGGCTGAACTGTCGTATCTTGTTGCCAAGGCTGTCACTAGGTAGAGGTATTAATCAGTCAGGTGATTAATTAAAATCACAATTAATCAAAATTAAAAAGTCCTTCATCCTTCCCCTGGGTTATAAAAATGCACAGAGTCCTGAAAACCATGTATAACGTATTTTTTTCCAGGAGTCTCTGTGGTCAGAAGGAGAGGAAAACAAGCAGAAAATCGAGCAAAGAGAAGATGCAGAATAAGACGAACCGGAAGTTACTTGCCTGAGGAAGCAGCAACAAGGTGGATGCTACATGCAGAAGAAAGACTTTCCAAAGACTTTAAAGCTAAATAAATGCAAGTGTCACTCATGCGAATGACCCAAAACATGTGTAAATACAACTCAAAAGTGAATATTTTCTATGATACCTAAGGTGTTAAAATGTAACATTCAAGGGGTGGAGAGGATGGAAAAGTCAAAACTGCATTTTTACATGATACTGTCTGAGATTGTACATCAATACTTAGATTTGTTGAATATAAATGCACTCACCATTTCTTACTTTATGTAGCACAAATAAAGTTTCACCTTATGTTTGAGTCACTAATTACATGATAATAGTAACGACTATCTCTGGGATTACTTTGTTGCAAATAACTTTCATCCCACGGAGAAGAGACTCATACAATCAGAAACATACAATGCATTAAGCCAAGCCATTCATGAGCTCATAAAACAGAAAAAAGAAAAGAGTGAACAGAACAACATGTATTCTCCTCTACAACAGATGCATCAAGTGATCTAATGTATTGATCTCTGTTGACCTCTGCTGGTGGCCCGCAGTGACTGCACCACCTGTGAAGAGGGCCATGGTGCCCCCTCCATCCTCTGAGTGAGAGTAGCTGACACACAGAGGTGATGTCCCCCATTACAGGTTACCATGGTGAGACAGAAAAAACCTTGATAGCCTACTTGTACAGAGGTCAAATTACTCAAGACATGCTAATTTAAATGCTATGCAGAATGTTTTTATCAGCTGTATTTGGTTAAATGCCATGGTTTTTGTTCATTTTCTCTCATTTTGATATAGCCTATATTATAAGTATGAGGTTTCTAATACCAATACTACTACTTCTGTGCAGCGGTGGGTAGTAACTAAGTACATTTACTCAAGTACTGTTCATTGAGGTACGTCTCGTGGAAATGTTGTACTTTTTACTCTACTACATTTATTTGATTAATTTAATTACTAGATACTTTGTAGATTCATATTAATAATACAAAATAAAAATCAACTAAGAAATGATGATGCATAGTTTGAGTGAAGTTAAGTGATTTTGTACTTTTACTTAAGTAAGATTTTGAATACATGAGCTTTACTTGTAACAGAGTATTTAAACTGTTTACTTTTACTTAAGTAAACAAGTACTTCTTCCTCCACTGCTTCTGTGACCATAAGCGTAGAACAACTAATAAAATGCTACCATCGTCACTTCTACCCTAAAACTATAGCAGTAATAATAATGTTATTTTAAATTAAAAAAACAATTCTCATATTAGTAGTTTTAATAAGTTTTAAATAGTTTTAAATGTGGCTTGACAGGGATGTGATGGAGTGCCTCCTGCCCCTCTCTCCACATACACTCACGCGCGCGCGCACATACAAGCACGTACCTAACCCCCCACGACCCCCCTCGTGCGCCCCATGCACGGGGACACCAATGTGTGACAGTGGCGGATGGCCTTGGCCACGCGGGACGCAGCCGCTGCGCTTCGCCTTCGCGAGACAGGTTCCACACGCGCCCTTTTTTAGACTGGACTAGCCTCGCGTCTTTTTGACTCTCTCTCTCTCTCCCTCTGTAACTCTCTGTCTCTCTCCCTCCCACTAATCTCACCTACTCCTCGTTTGGCCGCCTCGAGCCCGCCCGTGGGAGTAAAGGAAAGAGGAAGAAGGAAAGTGAGAGAAGAAGCGCGCTGCCGGGAGGGAGCCGTGTTTCAGAGGAGAGCGGTAAGCAGGTGGATGCTGGAGTGATGGTGTTGGCTGGAGTGGGAGGGAAGAGGAGGGATTATCATCCTTCCACCTGCTGGATTAGGAGCACCTCTCATGCTGCGTTCACTTCCCTGTGGGAAAGACAGCAGACAGGAAGCCACTAATATTTTATGAACAGAATTTAGGGTCGTTTTCTGCTAAAAACTGAACTTAGAATCTTTTTAAATTGATTCAGTGGTGAGATTTTAGACGTTTGTGTTTTTAATGATGATCACAATTATCATTAAAACTCATCTAGTTGAGTTCTGGACAGTAATTGAGGATGTGTCATACAATGTTAATTAGCCTTCAAAGTGTATCTCCGCATGTCCGCCTCTCTTCAGGTGGCTCAAGTGTATAAAGGCAACTTTTTGGTCATTTTTGTATTCATTCAAATGTAACATTTTTGCTTCCATCATAAACTGGGAGCATAGTGAATAGTACAACATTTGTAATCTTATTAATTTTTTTGCATTTTCAATACAATTCCTAATGGGCGACGAATGTTTCTTGTTGCAAATTAACATACAAATGTTTTCCGCTCCTAACAATCCTGTAGAAATTAATTTTTTTTCAACGGCGGTTACTTCCCTGGGGTCCAAAACTTGCACATTTGGGCATCCTGGTGGACTTTTGTCTTCTTAGATCTTTATCTACATTTATTGAACTCTTCATGCACATTTTCCCACTGTTCATATACATTAGTGCACCGCTACCAAAATATTATGCACTTTTACACACTTTAAAAAGTGCATTTTATGCACTTTTATACACTGTGTATTTTCTGTGTATCCTCGCACACTTGGTGACCCTGAGCTGTTATCAGGCTGTAGCATAATTTCTTCAAGAGTCAACATTGGTAATGGAGTAACCCAGCTATCTAAGATTATCTAGGTTCATTTTACAGATTTATAATATTTATAGATGTGCATCTAACCAAAATCAGTCCACTTAATTGACTGGATAACAAGCAGAATAGTGTTTCGTGTGAACATTGCCACTGTCTGCATATCTTAAAAAGGTTTTCAGGGTGCAAGCGGCAGGCCAAGAGTTAACTGTTTGAGTTGTTTTAGCACAAAGACCTCTGATCCATCAAAAGCACACGCCAGCCAGGACAATGTCCATCTGGCAGCTTCCCTATTGTCTGTTTTGACAGATGGTATTTCATCACGTCAACACATCATGTACACGTACACATGCCACTGTTAGATTGGCGCATCAGTAGACAGTTACAGTAATCAGTCTATTCAAAGATTTACTGAGAATACTTTTCTCTTTTCCTTCAGCGGCAGGGTTTTGAAAAGTCCCAGAATATTTGTGGACTTTAGCAGAGATGTATGAATTTGTGAAGGTGGAGGTTGAAACTTTTAATGTGTAGGGGCAATGTCACAGAACACAACTTCATTAGGACCATCTCCTTTCCTTTCAGTCATTTTTCAGACTGCTGATTTACTTCTTGTGAGGGTAAATAAAAGAGACGTCTGGCGATTATCTTTCATATTAGAAGTACAATAAATTGGAGTAGTGTGTGGTACTGTAACTGTGTGTGTGTGTGTGTGTGTGTGTGTGTGTGTGTGTGTGTGTGTGT
>CALSCE010010649.1:8804308-8814774 GCA_943593645.1 Bovichtus variegatus
TGTGTGTGTGTGTGTGTGTGTGTGTGTGTGTGTGTGTGTGTGTGTGTCTGTCGATCCCAGGCAAACATTTGCCCTCCTCAGCATTCCTGGGATGTGATGAGTCCAGCATTCAACGGGGACAACCTGTTATCCACTCTTTCACTTCCCACAGATGGCCAGCCATTGTCCACTAGCCTGACAGCTCTGCGACATACACTCGTACACACAAATACATGCAAGCAAATGTACATGTGGATAAAGTAAGAAAGGCACGCACACACCAATGTTTCCTTACATGCGTAAATACGCAGACATACACATGTACAGGGCTCCACACTAACTTTTTACAACAGTTGCACCTTGCCTTATGCCAGCATGCCTTTTTTGTCAGTTCCCATACACATCGGTAGTTTCTTAACACATTTTGTAAAGGATTTTAAACAGGAATAAAGGTGCAGATAAATGTTTTTTCTCTGCTTCATCTGACGTCTGGTCTGATGTTGGGTCTAAGTGCTTGGATACAGTTTCATTTTGTTTTAATAGTTATGTTCTGTTGGTCAGCTTCCTCAGAAAAAGTCCAACAACCACATTGTCCTCCCTATATTTTTTAATTCATGCAGATTTTGGTGCCGAATCTTAATTTAAGCAAACTGGAAACCCTTTGACGATAAGCCTCTGCCAAAGGGAAATATTTCTGGGGGTTCTGGTGTAGCCAGCAGATATCCGGGCCAAGACTTCCTTCTTTAATCCATGTATTTGAAATTTGATTTGTTTGAAAATGATGTATAATGTTAACAAGAGCGCTTTGTCTCTCCTTTCCAGATATAGTTTTTCTTCTGATCTCTGGTCGATGGATTTATCACTGACAATACAACAATATTTTAGTAAGTCTGCTTTGCCTTTCCTCATTATGACACTTGTTGTTGTCTCCTCTGAACTGAAAACCTGGAACATACATTTTATTCGGATTCCGCCCTGTTCTATAACTGAAATGGTTTTCAGTACAGAGTAATGATAAAGCTGGTGCAAAAGAGTCACCTTGAACATATTTTTTGTAACTATTATAGCTTTTAGGTAAATAGGGACCTGTATTAGTCCACCACTATTTATTGTCATTTAATATATATTTGCTTAAAAACTACTTTTACTAAGTCTTTTGTTTTTTTTTATAAAATGATTTATGTGACCCATGTTTTAAATGTCTTATCTTCAGTATGTGCTTGGGGCAGAATGCCACAGACAGAGTAGAGAAGTTGAAAAGTATTGATAGACAAACTAACACATTGGTTTGGGTCTTTTCATAAGAAAAACATAATTCCCTGTGTTCTTCATCACAGACTCTTGTTTTACTCTCCAGGCTAGAAAATCGAGTGAAGCATGGGTGACTGGAGCTTTCTAGGGCGGCTGCTGGAGAATGCTCAAGAACACTCCACTGTGATTGGAAAGGTGACCTCATCCTTAAATACCGAAATGGCCACGCTTTAGAATATGCCTAAAATATCTGAGCTTCGCCACCTGGGCTGACTGCTGTGCTTTTTAATCCTTCCTTCCTCCCTCCCCAGGTTTGGCTGACCGTCCTCTTCATCTTCCGCATCTTGGTGCTGGGCGCAGCAGCTGAAGAGGTTTGGGGTGACGAGCAGTCGGACTTTACTTGTAACACGCAGCAGCCCGGTTGCGAGAACGTCTGCTACGACGAGGCCTTCCCCATCTCCCACATCCGCTTCTGGGTGCTGCAGATCATCTTTGTCTCCACGCCCACCCTCATCTACCTGGGCCATGTGCTGCACATTGTCCGCATGGAGGAGAAGAGGAGGGAGAGGGAAGAGGAGCTCAGAAAGGCCGGACGGCACCAGGAGGACCATGACCCTCTCTATCACAACGGAGTCGGTAATGGAGGTGGTGGGAAGAAGGAGAAGCCGCCAATTCGCGATGAGCATGGGAAGATCCGGATCCGTGGGGCGTTATTGAGGACCTACATCTTCAACATCATCTTCAAGACTCTGTTTGAGGTGGGCTTCATCCTGGGACAGTACTTCCTCTATGGATTCCACCTGAGGCCGCTCTACAAATGTGGCCGCTGGCCCTGCCCCAATACTGTGGACTGCTTCATCTCCAGGTTAGACAGGAGGATTTTATGTTTGTTTGTTCATTTGCAATGCAAAGCCACCTATTCCACTCCAATTCCATTACTTTGTACCTTTTCTTCAAATGACCACCCCCTGACCCGTGCCCCTTAGTTACTGTTGCTATGCATATCAAGCTTTCTGTTCTGCATGCAACCCTGTCTCTGACAAAAACTGCTCTCTCAATTACGTTTCGAGGGAAACTTATTTTCTCCTGGATTACGGTCGCCGTTTTAAACAAAACAAAACCAAAAGGCTTAGTAATAACGTTTATGTTATTGAAGTTATGGATGTACATTTTAAAAACTTAACGTTGACTTCAGGTTTCACACGGGACACCGATAGTCTCCTGGGTGAAAGTCCCGTGTTTGTTCGACCCGTCCATCCACCCTGACCTCTTTCATACACACACTTCCTTAGATTTTGATTGGAAACAGGAGAAATTATTTCTCTTTTGAAACGTAATTGACTACGCAGTTTCGTTTTATGGTAAGATCATTTTTAGGCGACAAGCCTTCTGCACGACACAACATCAGTCTACAGTGATAACGGTGGCGGATTTACCACTCGAAATTCTTTGAAAGGTTTGAAACAATGGGTACTTGATTCCACACAGAATACAAAACCAGGCTTTTTATTTCTAGCCGACAACCGTCATTCTCACCGTTTCGTATGACTACTGTAGATTTCATCAGCTGTCGCTATCTAGCTTAATAAGATAATATTATCTTTATGAGATTGTCGGTAACAGCATGCTTCCAAATGACTCGTTTTAAAAAGAGGAATTCTGTCAAATTCATGAAAATCTGGCCAGTAGTTTTTCCTTTAACCCTTCTAAAAGACAGACAAACAAAACAATAAACCCAACCGGAGACATTTCCATAAGTAAAAGAAAAAAATCTTGTATCTGCCTTCTGATTCAGATCCGCTCCAAATTGTAATGGCTTCTTTCTTGGCCCATGCTTCATCCTTCCACCATGTTTTAATGAAAATCGGGCCAGTCGTTTTTTCCGCAATCCTGCTGACATATAAACAAAACAACAAACAAACAAACAAACAAACCGAACCGAAAACCTAACCTCATTGGCAGAGGTAATAATTATGTGTGTAAAATTATATTTATGTAATATTTCCTATTTTCCTATTTCCGTTATACTATGTCCTGATACATTTTCTGTGAATACATTTGTGAATTAAATCTGATTTTGTCTGTTGTCGCAGGCCCACTGAGAAGACGATCTTCATCATTTTCATGCTGGTGGTTGCCTGTGTGTCCCTGCTCCTCAACCTGCTGGAGATCTACCACCTGGGCTGGAAGAAAGTTAAGCAGGGGGTCACCAATGAGTTTGTACCCGACCGTGGGTCGTTGCTGCCGGGCGGAGATGAGCCCGGAGATGCGGAGACGATCCCTGAGCAGACCTCTCCCTCAGTGCTCGACTGTTTGCCCGCGTACGCCAGCGTGAACGTGGTGGGGGCGGGAGCAGCGGAGAGCAGAGCCTACAGTCCAACTGAAGCCTCCCCTGCAGTGATCTCTGTGCCTGCCAGACACAAGATGGACGGCACAGAGTTCCACCCAGACGACTTCCTGTTGGAGGCCCTGCCCACTTCTTTTTACGGTGAGAAAGTGAGTGTCGGGAGCCACAGTCAGCTAACGGCAATGGAGCAGAACTGGAGCAACATGGCACTGGAGCTCCACAATCTGGAAGGGAAAAACTCCTCCTCCTCCTCCTACCCTCCTCCTCTTCCCTCTCCTCCCACCTCCGCCTCCTCCTCCTCTCCTCACGAGGAGACCACTCCACCACTTCCACATGGGGAGGAACACTCTGAGTTTCCTACACTTCCTCGTCACACCCCTCTTTCCCTCCTCGCACCGGAGGAGGCGGCGGTGGATGAGGAAACCACATCGCCTTGTATGGTCCCACATGACGACTTCACCGTGGTCACCAAGGCGGAGATGCATCAGCCTCCCGCGAGAGACATCCGGAAGCCAAGTCGGGCCAGCAAGAGCGGCGGAGTCCGAGCTCGCCCCGATGACCTGGCAGTGTAGCTAAAACACACACACTCACACATTTACACAACCATGCATACATGCTGTGTACACATAGAAAACCTACAGGAGCATTTTTTTCACATATGCTTGACAGCATAAAACCGAATGCACGCATGCCCTCCAGCTAAAGACATGCCTGCAAGAAAGAAACACTACCACATTCAGATGGACGTGGCTGCTTATTTTAATCTCAGAATTATGAACTAGAAGTAGGGATAGAAAGAGTTTGGCCAGACACGAGCTTCTCAACTTGGAAGACGTCAGCTCATAGGGGCTTTGCAGTAGGGAGATGCTGTGCACATGGGGGATCAACATGTGAAAACATTTCCAACCATTTACCAACATTTAAAAACATCATGCTTATTCATATCAAAGTTCATTTGAAAAAAAATTATAGTTGAAACAAAACAATGTCGCTCACTTAAAAAGTTACACTAATAAAAAACAATGGATGTATGCAGGCAAGGAAGGCAATTAAAACTTCAGAGAACTTACAAAAAAGTACTAAAAATAAAAAGGCTAGCTAACGGTATTCATCTTCTTATCTAACTCTTGTGGATTACCCTATTCCCGATTTGTTTTTAAGTATTCCTTTAAACACTACAATCAGCCTTTCTTTAGCACACAAACATGGAGAAATGATGAGCCAACATGGCTGCCACTTACTGTTCTGGCCATACTCTCACTATTCTTTGGAGAGGTTGGACAGGGGACGTATAAAGGGATGAGGATCACACACACACACACACACACACACACACACCTACAGTAGTATATATATGATATACTATATATATATAGTCAGCACAGACACAAATAAGGAAAGGTTATAGTGATGATGATGATGGTTGGACTAACTAATAAGTTTGGGAGCGTAGAGGCAGCAATACTATTTCCCTTTATTTTCATCTATCTTTCATTTCTTTGCTGGGAGACATCAGAGGAGAGGTTTATTTTTATTGTGACGTGATGATGGAGCTGAGCAGTCCGTGTGTCGTGTCGGAATCTGTCCGTCTGCGTTCGCAACGCTCACGTAGCCTGTAGTTTCAATGAAGAGAGGGACGTACTGAGGAGCAGTCCCACCCTGAGACATAGTCCTTAGGCTTCACAGGCTGCGTCTGTCTGTCTGTCTGTTTGTCTGTCTGTCTGTGTGTGTGTGTGTGTGTGTGTGTGTGTGTGTGTGTGTGTGTGTGTGTTTCAGTACCTGAATCATGTTTCAGTGTTTACAAAATGACATCTCTGCAGTTACATCAGGGTAAACTATATAAAGTATATAAATATGTAAATATATAACGATTGATAGTATTGATAGGCACCACAGGATGTTACACAGAAACTACATTTTAAAAAGTTAGTTTCTGGTCAAGCTGCAATTTATAGTGACTTTTACTGAGGAAATCAGAAGTGCTTTAGCGTTTTCTGACATTAACCCCACAGGTCACTTGCAAAGATCCAATGTTAGAAGACTTTTAAATAAAGAATACACGATCAAGGGCTTCAACTACATTTACAGCAATTGTAAGCTCTGCAGCTTGAACGGAGCATACAAATCAATACACTTTCTTTCTGATGCTTGTGTTTGCAGTGTGTTACAGAACTGTCGAGTGCCCCCTAGCTGTTCTGTATAGGAGGACTCTAAGTTATTTTTCTAGACTAGCTGTAGATTATACAGTAGCTTTTAGATTTTTTGAAAAAAAGAAAGCGATATGATCTAAAAACGTGCTAACTTTTATTTCTCTGTCAGTTCTTAACAGACATCCCACATAGGAATGTTCATTTTTCCTGTTCTTCTCATTAATTCCTGCCAAAAAAAAAAAAAAGTAAAACATACAGAAAATGGCTGATATCAATTCACTTCCCAATAGCTTTAATTAATCAAATCAAATTATGAATGTTTCCATTAGGAATAAAAATTCACCCTATTAGCAAGTCAACAAATGAGAGTGGTTTGGGGCAAACAGCGTTTTGTATATCTTTGTGTTTCTCTCTGAGCAGAATATTAGTTGATTATACTTGAAATACTACGACTAGAATACTAGAAAAGTGCTAGATTATATCACATGTGCCTGAATTAGTATTTGAACACATAACCAAAATAACCCAATGAAAGTAAAGAAAAGTCTGATTCAATATGTTTACCTTTCGATATAAACAAAATGTTGTTTTTGTAGTTTTAAAAATAATCTTAACTCAAGGTCCACTTACTCGCTTTTTTCAAAGCTTTCAACCACATCTAACAGTCTTCATTGTTTTTGTAGTATTGTCCGGGTCTGGTAACCCATGACTCCTAAGAAGAAGACTGTCATGCTGAATGAGTCAGGTCTTAGAGTGCCCCGATTAATGTTTGACTCTTAAATGGTCACATGCATACAAATAAATCAATATACTGGGAATGCTGCTCATCTGCATTCATGGCAATTTGGAACAACTATCAAGCCCAATAGTAAATTATAACTTTTGGGTACAACAGCGATAATAGCGATAAATAATTCTCAGAATTAGCACCGATGCTAACTGCTAAATTTCTTATGTTAATTGCACATTGTATGTTTATCACACATTATTAACGTTGTTAATTATTGCACATTATCAAAACTGGTATACTCAATGTTTTGAATTATGAAATTGTTAAGGAGTAGTTGGTGGATTTTTCCAGCCTCGAGGCTTAGCAAAGCCAAGTGTCTCCTGGCTGTAGCTTCATATTTAATGGACAGACATGAGAGTGGCATCAACCTTCTCATCCAAATCTCGCTAACGAATAAGATTATTTCCCGAAATGGTAAACTATTCATTTAATATATTATTGTTGAGGTACCTCGACTGATCCTCTCCATGCATTTGAGAAAGTTCATGGCTTGTCACTAGTTGTGTTTCCATTCAATTGTCAACAGAATTCTAAGCAAACTTTTGAAATGTCGCAAAAAGAGAAACGCGAATTAGGCACGTTTCCATCAACTGCCTTGAAGTGAATAAACTAGGCTGTGCAAAATGTAATTTCAGCAGAATCGGCGGCATAGGCTACCCTTTACACATGGCTGTACTCCAGCAGTAAACAGAGCAGAAGTAGTAGAGGTTGCCATCCAACCCATCTACGAGAGAAAAATGGAGAGAGGTCTTTAGGAATTAGTTTCAATTGTTCTTCCATGTCAGCTAGTATGTATGTTTCATGCTGTCTGGAGAAGAAGACAATTTAATGCAATAATTCAAATACTAAGTGCTGTCGACAGCGGAAGCAGCTGATCGTTCGTGTGAGATAAATATTCGCTACGTCAATTTATTCGGCAAAGGCGTTTCCATATCCCATTTAGCGCATCAACTCTTTTCAACAAAGGCAAAAACCACTTCAAGTGAGCGTAAAAACTTTCCCCGCACAGTTAAAGAAGTTTTAGCGATTTTTGCCGTTTCCATGCAGCTTTTCTACTGCGATACTTCAAAATGTGCATTAGGGTTAGAGGGTTAGAGGGTGCTGGAAGCAATGCCCCCGATCACTGGCTGTCATCACTCCGTCACCTTGGCCATTGAGTTGATACCACTCTCAGAAGTTACATATCTCAGTTTTTTGCATTCAGTAAGCAACTAACAGTTCCAGGCTACAAACATGAATAAATGTTGCAGTTCCAGGGACGTGCGTGGTGCACTGGAGGATCACTGCGTGGATCACATGGCTAATTGAAACGGCCACATTAAACAGGGATTTGCTCCACCTGTGCTTTCCTTGACGAGACACAATGTCCGTAACATTTGATCACTGTGTGGTCTTCAGTTGAGCTGTGAAACTACGCAATGATTTCAGTAGGAACATAAAGTTGGAGATTAAGGCTTCATTTACAGAGAGCAAGGGGCATCTTTAAAACTCCCAATTTGAAAATGTATGATGTCCAACTTGTCATGAATGCAACTATTTCACTTCTACAAACCAAATGAAACACTAGGTGATGATTGAGAGACAAGATGCGGTAAAAGGCACTTACATTTTGGTAAAATTTTTGTTTTTTTCTAAAGATAGGATCAACCACGGAATCGCAATCTTGCTCGTTGCTTTTTGCTGACTCTGTCTAATGTTTACATGTCTCTGATCAAACTTGGGTGCCAATAAACAACTTCAGCACACTATGGCAGCTGAAGCACTTAATATATTCTTTATAAAAGAAGTTATTAGCTCTGATGTGTAAGATTTAACCAAATATATTAAACAAACCAAAGATAGATTGTGCCAAAGAATATCACATTACATGATGGAACCTTATAGATCTTTGCTTGGAAGCCAAACAATCACGGATCCAACCACAAGATCAGTTTAACAACACTTTTATGAATCTGGGGAAAGGACAATTCCACACATTTTTTGAACTGTGTCTCTAAAAGAGAACAAGGTTCATTTGACTTATTACTATTGCTGAAATGTTTTCCATAACTTTGTTGTTCCAAGCTGTCCTTAGTACGTTTGATATGTAGATAAAGATTTGCACAGTTATAGTTATAGACCACTGTTATGAGGATATGAAGATATTATAAATAGAAAAGAAAAAGGGTGTCCTTGGAGGAGGGATATTAACATATTTTTGTTTATTTATGGAAATAACACTATCAAATTAGACTTGGAATGGACAAGAAAATAATCCAAAGTGACTGTTCTTTTCTGTCCTGAATATTGATTGGATACTTTTGGCTGTTCCAACTTTTACACCCTGGATGTGCCTTGAATAAAGAAATCCCGCGATGGAAACAGAGGTTGTGTGGAGGGATTTTCATGGTGGCCCGACAAGCAGGGACACAAACTCCCACGTGTTAGAAGCAAAGAACGACCCCTGCTATTACTCCCGTTGTAAAACGACTGTCTTTGAAGAGAAGTGCCTTGCGTCTGAACCGTTTGTTAAAGAACATGTTGATGTAAATGTTCATTTACCTCAGATGTTTACAGAACTGTTACTGAATAAACTTTTTGTACCATACCTGTTTTCTGTCATGGTTCGCCGTTTCCCTGTGGATTCGTTCTCTCCTTTTTCTTTTCCTCTTGTCTAAAATCAAGTACCCATGAATTTGCAAAATGAAGTGTTAGATTAGAAACAGTTTTTACTGTGCTGTGCCAGTGTGACAAAAATAGAAGATAGTGGCTAAACACGGTGACGTCTGCCGGTTTATTCAACTCAGTCACGAGATAGCGTTTAACCCTTTTAAGGACATAATGCGTATCGTCTACGTATTTTTAGCTTTTTTTGCATTTCATGCCCGATTCTTATTCCAGACGTTTCAAAAGCGGTTGACGTTGTGAATTCAAACAAAACTAAGTGGTTTGGTTTATGCAAAAATAAATAATATTTTGGGTTAAAATAAGGATATTTGTCACGTAAATTAAATGACATACGTGAATTAATTAGTCAACTTAAACTGTCACATACGGATGCACGGTTGCAGTTTTGAACACGTGGTTAACGTTTTGAATTTAAACGAAACTACGTTATGTTTAGACAACAAAATTACTCGGTTATGTTCAAGAAAAGATGATGATTAAAATAACTACATTTGTTACGTAAATGAAGCTACGTACGTAGGTTAAGTAGTCAACGTAAATAGGTAAGCGGTTGGCTTTTGGCGTCCCACGGGACACGCCCAGCCTGCTGGGTGAAAGTCATGCGTTGGTTTAACCCATCCACCCTCCTCCTCCTCATGTGCCTTCATACTACGTCACCTGTACTCCGTAACACACTTGCTCTGAGCGTTTATTCTCGCGCCGTGAAATGACAAGCAAAAAATGCTTGCATCCATAATTAAATGCAAAATGACTTAATGAATTGGTGTGTTCTTAATATGTCACATGGTAACACCAGGCTGGTTTATTCAGCATTAAATCCACCTTAAATCAAGATACTGAAAACTAACGGCTGGATTGTTACATTTCCTGTACAGTAGACGTTCATGGTCCCCAGAGAATGAACTATTTTAGTGACCTTGTGCTGTTTCCTGTAGTGTCACTGTCCGGCCAAAATCTCTACTTGTCCACGAGAAGTATCAAAATCTAATACGCACATTGGAATTGAATTTATTTATCACATCCATGATCCCCTGATGATGAATCCTTTCCATTTTGGCACTTTGGCAAATGTCAAACAATTTCTTTCAGTTAAACAAAATAAAATAAATAAAGTAATGCATGTTTATTATTTAGCATTATCGAAGCTTCACTTATTAATATTACTTGATAGCTGGCAGCTCTGTGTGTGCGCGATGAAAACAGTCTGTACTGTCTGCTATGCATGTGTGTATCTGTGGTGGTGTGTGTGTGTGTGTGTGTGTGTGTGTGTGTGTGTGTGTGT
>CALSCE010010649.1:8814784-8846782 GCA_943593645.1 Bovichtus variegatus
GTGTGTGTGTGTGTGTGTGTGTGTGTGTGTGTGTGTGTGTGTCCTCATGGCCTCGTCCATTAAGCCGTGCTGAGGCCAGCACTTCCTTTATGCTAGCTGAAAGTCCCAGGGATTTTGTCTGAACAAAAACCTCTCCAGAGAGAGAAAAGGCCTTGAATGCCTGCTAATGCCTCCCGACCTCTGGACTCTTGCAGGCTGCTGCGTACGTGTCCATATGGCCCAATATGAGCATGGACAATACTGAAAATACTGTATATTTCAATAATAACATAATCACCATTTTTAGACATCTTAGTCATAAAGGTTTTGACTTTTAAAGGGTGGAAATGGAAAGATAGACTTTGATGTTGCACAGAATATAAAAAAAAAAATGAACATGACCTTACCTTTCATTTAAAAAAATTATATTGAATTTCTCTAAGAAATTTGTTTTGACAGAATATAAAAACCCTGTACACTGACTGACATTCAGATGCCATTAAAAGATAACAATAAAGCAATGTACCACATAAATACCATATTAGCCTCATTATGAAATTTGCTGAACTAAATAATCCTAATAAAATAACATGGGAATGTTCGGCTATATATTTTCTTTTTTTTCTTTTTCTTTTTATGGGGAGCAAATCTGTGTGGGATTCTGCTGTGGCTCAGCTGGACGAGTGTTTCACTCTCAGTCTACACGACTATGAAGCCTCTTGTGCTTTTACGCAGCACTACTGCTGTTTACAAGGTCAACCTTTCAATCAAAGTAAACATGTCTGTGTCAAGTTTGTTGTTCTGATCGAGCCTTTTTTTCTTGCAAGAAATAAAGTTTTGGCCAGCAGCAATTTCTCTAAATTGAAGCCAACGATGTAGAGCTTCACACCTGCCTGCAGACCTTTTACTGCACCTGCAACTGCAGTAAAGAGGAACAGGAACTCCCTTTTTATGTGTTCTGAGCTGCCAAACGGCTACGGCTGAACGTAGACGTGTCTCCAACAATCTCTTTTGTGTTTTTTAAAATTTTATATTGTATATTAAAACACAAGTAAATAAAGAACGTATTCACCAATTTGCCAAGACAGAAGGACGCACTACAAATAAAACGCACAGAAAGACAGAAACGCTGCAATGTGCTCACAACTGGATGAAACTTCAAGGAAACTCATTGCTTGCGTGTGCAAATGATGTTGCCTGAGCGTTAGTTCTAACTGTCCGTCATCTTGTAGCTTTGTAATACTGTCATGCCGTCCTCGTGGATCTGGGCTGTCCACAGAATGGCCTAATTTTCACACTATAGCAGCATTTAAAGTAACTAGAGGGGTATTTGGGTTGACCAAACTGGGCATGTGCACTTGCAAAAGAAGTGTTTAGACTACACAAGGGGGGGGGGGCAGATATCAACAGGCACGTTGGCAACATAGAAATATTTGGTGAAAAGTCCTTCTTAACATGTTCATCACAGTCAGTGTCTGCAGCTGATTCAGTGAATCTGATCTGCTCATTATTACTGGTGTAACACATTCATTTGTACAGTAGGTCCTCTAGTGGCCAAACTCTGTCATTATCATGTTTCCTTTGGATTTTATTCCTCATTGATTTTTATCAGTATATCAAACCAATAGTAAATGTTCTTTTTATAATGAAGATATCATAAATAGTTGACATAACAACTCACCTAATTGAAAGAATAACTCACTCTCCGGCATGTGGTTTACACATTTTATTTTTTCACAACTCTATTATGCATGGGCGGAGGATATTTTTCAAAAGCGGTTTAAATTCCATATTGCCAGTCTGCTGGTATAGATGCCACTTATGTTCTGTTGTGTGAAACATAATATCATCCCAGACTCCTAATCCTGACATCCCATCATTGCTTTGGTAACAATTTGAGGCATCGGGGCGATTCTGCTCACAGCCAGTGTCATGGCGCTCTCGTAGTGGTAATACTGCGAGCCCTTGAACAAATTAATTCCTTCTGCATTGCACAGAGCAGCATCAATGTCGGTCAAGGTCATGGGCAGTTCCCGGGTCACGACCCTGGGCGTGGCGGTTAGGTCAACGTCCCGAATCATCTGACCTGTTGGAAGAAATGTGTGTGTAAAGATGTTTGATCACTTGTGAGCAAACATAAAAGGTTATACTGGGTTTTTTTGTCCTTTTTTAGTCAAACCTTTAATGCCTAGCCATATTATAAGAGTCAAGCAAAACAAGTTCAACCCAGAAATTCACCAAAAAAATAAGCACTCAGTAACCTTACCTTGAATTACATGAACTGTGTGATCACCAGGACAAACAAAAGCAGCATCCACCTTTCCCTCAATGCCGAGCTCCTCCTTCAGGGTTTTAGGGTAGCCTTCAATCAGGGTGTAGTGAGCAGCTGCTTTATAGATGTAAACCTGATCATCCTGCAGGGGTTTGGCAGAACGGGAGGTATTTTTGTGTTAACTTCAAAACAGATAAATAGATAGATGGGTTGAGGTTTTTTCGAATATTTTTACTGGTTACTTCAAGGTCTACCTTAATCAGGTAAATTTTGTCAGTGTAGGAAAAGACGGCGTCCACCCCGCTGGTCACCTCTTCCCACGCCCTGGTGATTTTGAAGGCGTGGAGGCCGTCACGATGGGTGTCCAGACGCATGTAGATGGGGCCTGAGCAGAGTGAACTGAAGTCTTACTGAAAGCTTTACAGCAAGCTCGGTAGCAAATGAAAAATAAATCCAAAGGAATAGTTTGACATATCGGGAGATACGCTTTTTTTTCTTTCAAAAGTCCAGCCAAAAGCCAGATAAAATGTGTGTGTGTTTAAGAATGAAGCTAGAGCCAGCAGGTGTTTGTCTTAGCTTAGCCTAAAGACTGGAAGCAGGTGGAAACAGCTAGCCTCGACAAAGTAAAAACTTCAAACAGTAACGTCACTACCAATTAACACGTCATATCTTGTTGTTGGTGCTAGAAGCTCTAGCTCTACCATACTAAGGCACAACAGTGCTTTAAGCTAAATGCTCACCAGAGAGCCGCACTCGCCCTCACCCACATGGACACTCCACATCTACCGGTCTGTACAATCCGCTCACAATGGCAACACTAACATGCTGATATTTGACAGGTACATTATTTAACATGGTGAGCATCTATGTTAGCTTGGTAATATTTGCTAATTAGCACTAAATCCAAAGATCAGCTGAGGCTGAAAGTCAAAAAATTGCAACTAGTTGTATTTTCAAACTTTGGCGAAACACAGGCCATCCGTTTCTTCTTCCAGTATTTATGCTAAGCTAAGCTAATTGCTTCCTGGTTCTAGTTTCATACTTCATACATCTAACTCTCAGCAAGAGAACAAATACTGTATTTCCCAAAATGCTGAATTATTCCTTAAAAGACTACTTATTCTGTTGTTTGTTTTACTTACCTGCAAAGAAATAACTTTTGCCTGCATCATCAGTGGTGATGGCATCTATTTTGACATCACTGCATTTCAGGACTTTATAGTCACCTCCATGACCTGCAGTCAAATACAGAAGATTGTACGTTTACCCAACGTAGGTCTGTTTCTATTTCTTGTACAAAATCATTTAAAACAAACTTTGACTGTGCGTTTTCTGGACGAACTTACCAAAGTTGGGGCACTTCATGAAATAATTGCGGGCGTCCTTGGGGTAGGCACCGCTCACCTCTCCGGATACCGGGTTGAACTTGGTGAAGTTGTGTCCATGGAAACAGTAGTAGTGCTCCAGCCAGCGTAAAGCAGAGGTGCAGACGGGCAAGTGGGACCACGTCTTGGTCTTCACTGTCTTTGTAGTAATATCATAAATATGCACATCATGTCCTGTGGGGGATATTATTAGTTTTAGTTACCAATTATCTCAATGTGCTCGTTTTGTTCACGTTACAGTAGCCTAATTATATCGCAGTTCGTTTTGACACTTATTTATTTGCATGTGACTAACCTGCAACATGAAAATAACATGCTTTAATTTTTAGAAATCAGAAAATGGAAACAATTATGCCTATATAGTCGGTGGACTACTAGATATACTATAGCCATGCTTCTGTAAAATGTAGACGAGTTAAATTTGACTTAGATTTATAAGGCTGTTTACACAACACATCCTCATAACGACAGAATAAGTTCTTTGTCAATTATTCCCAAAACGACCTGTATGTCTGTTGCAGAGCACCAGCGATAGGCGCACATTGTTAAACGGTTTTAAGCAGTTTTAAACACATGGTTAACGTTGTGAATTGAAAAAAAAAACGAATTTGGATGTGACTTAAGCTAAGTACGTTACGTAAGTTAACGGTCGTACATAAGGTAAAATAACTTAACGTGGACGTTTGGTCTGACATGGGTCTCCTGGGCGAAGGTTCTGTCACCCTTTACAGGTCACCAGACTTTGCTCCTGTCATCATTACTACGGCCACCAGAGGTCGCAGCCTAACAATAACTATGGGTCATAATAAACTTCTTGCAAAAACACCTATACAATTGGGGGGGTTTTTGGGCTTTACGACAAAATGTATTCCTGCTGCAGCTAATTTCCTCCTCTGAGGGGCAGCATTCTCTTTATGATGCTGAGATAACCCATTTATTCCATTATGTGAAAAAATGTTTACAGTTTAATTCCAGTCTTGATTGAGTGAGATGAATATTTCTACAGGGAACGCCAACATACCCTTGAAGAACAGAACTGAGTCGCCCATGCACTCTCCTTTGGGACACTCCACAGCAGCATCCAGATGAGAGGGGACTCCTGGGAAGTCCTCCTGGAGCTCTTTTGGATACCCGTCCTCCAGAGTGTGGTTATAATAGCTGAACACCTTGTCATCCTGGAGATTACATCAGAAAATTATTTGGTACAGATATCTGGATCTGAATTTGTTTAGCAGAATCAAATCACAAGTGAAAGTGTCATGTATCATCATCATACCAGGAAAAAATAGATGTGGTCATGGTCGTCTGGGTTCTCTGCATTGTGCATGCGGAAGGCAGCATCAACATGGCCGATGTGATGGATGTCATCCAGCTCTTTAAAGGACTCATTGGAGAGCTGAGCTGGACCATGGAAACCCGTCCACAGGTGGCTACCTGAAGGGTATTTCATTGCATTAATACATATGCAGTTTAGAAAAATATATAAAATTAAATTGTAATAATCCCACGAGAAAATAAAGCGCATCATTCTTTATAAGAAATGTTCCACACCTTTGAAGAAGAACGTGTTTCCTTTCTCGTCAGGAGTGATGGCATCAAACTCAATCCCTTCACACCGGTCTGGTAGAACAGCATCTAAACATGGAGATAATAACTCTTGGTTTAGCTTGTTTCTGTGAGATTACGTAACAGACACATTATAGACAACCCATTAAGAAAGCAGGGTTATAGTTTTAATATGTTTATTAAAAACCCACCGTCTACTGCTACTTCTTGTGGGTTCCTGGGGATGACAAAAGAGATCTTTATTTTTTCACCACATTACATCTCATTTCCAAAAATCCTTGAGTCATGATGATAGGGGGTCAATCAGTGACACACCACCAAGGTAATACGATGACTCTGCACTCTTGTATTTGTTCAATTGATCCAACCGGTGAACTTTGTGAACGAGCAAACCAGTTATGACATTGAACCTTCTGCTGCCCTGGTTGAACTGATAAAACACAGAAAAGAAGGAATTATCTAAATCAGTTACAGAGGGTGGACAAAATAATGGAAACACTTTACAGTGAATCCTCAAAAGTTGACTCAACATCTCTCTGAAGCAGAAAAGATTTAAAGGAGTATTGTATTGTTTGCATTCTATTATAAGATGTTGTTTTTCTAACGCCTGTATTTTTAGATAAATGCTCATATATTGCTATATTACAGAACAGAAAAAAAAAACTGGGGAAAACGCAAATGATGTCGGCAGTGAAGGTTCTTGAGGTCAGGATTAGAACTAACACATCCTGACCTGAAGGACCTATTTTGAGTGTTAATTCATTTCAAGATAGAAGAGTTCATTAATACTCACGCAGGTGCTCCATTAGTGAGGGCGAGTGCTAAGCACAGAAACAGAGTTTTGGTGAATAGCTCCATGCTGTGCAGTCCTGATGAAGTCCTCTGATGCAGGAGCTGAACCTGCACTTTATACTAAAATGTGTATGTGGGTGGACATGTTGGGTAACTGTGTGTGTGGGTGTGTGTGTGTGGGTAGGTGGGTGGGTGTGTTTACATACGCAGTGTTGGAATTTTAGTTATTTAGTTACGAACAAGCTTTATGATTTACTCATATGATGATATCTTTATTTTCTAAAAATTATAGTATTATGTCCAGCACCGGCTGTGGACTATACTGCCAATATTGTTGTGGAAGCACAATAGCTATCTTTAACAAAGTTGATTTAATGCTGGAAAATCTCAGAGAATATAAAAAGGAGCTTTACTTTGCCTTTAAAGTGGATTTCAAAATAAATTATTGATCTGTTTGGTTAACATGTTACCACTTTGAACTGTGTTTGATATATACATGTACATTACACAATTAGGATCAGCAAGCTCCCCTTGTTCCCTTTTTTGTGTGATAACGGACTTTTCTGGAAACACAGACGTTTTTGGGAAAACATGGCCCCCAGGGAAATACCCAAAAGCTGATAAGGTTAGGATGGTGGATGTGCAATAGCCCCAGTAACAACAGAATCAAACTAAATTAGGTTTAAACCAAAGTTTAATTATTTTGTCAGAGAAATTGACAGTACAAAAATCCTTAAACTCCTCCCAAGATTAAGGCAACTAAACTGTTTGATATGCTGATTACACTGATTGGTTACACTAAAAGTTCTCAAATGTGTCTTGATTATTGATTAATAAAATGTTTTGCAATATAGGCATAATTCACAAAAAGTAATTCAATATCATTCAGGCACACATCATTATGGTCTACTCTGCTTTACTATAAATGAATCAGGAGAAAACCCATAAGAAACACTCAAGGGTAAATTAAAAGCAACCATTAGTACTTTCACTACTTGTATCTTTTGTACTGAATATATGTGATAATTTGAACTAATCTGTTACAATGTTCTTGCATCTACTGATTATCAAAGTACCATCACCAATTTTGAAATCTCATCAAACACATGTCAAATTAAAGTAGATAGGAGGAAGAGGCTGTCAATAATACTCAAATAAATCATAAATTCCCAAGGATATTATATATATACAGTATATATATATATATATATATATATTTATTGCTTGTTATTAGAGATTTAGCCTTCCCATCCTATCACATGAATTAGTCTTAACTCTATCCATGTTTGTTTCTATCTCTGTGTTTGTCATCCTCTGCGGTTCACTTGTAGTGGTAGATCTTGATGCAATGATTCATGCTGTCTGACACGACCATGTGACCATCAGGTAGCAGCGCCAGGCCCCTTGGGCTACTTAGGCTTTCATTCACCAGAGGCCAACCAACACCTTTGGATGGGTAGAAAAGAACACGGTGGTGCTGCTTTCCCCAGTCTGCCACCACGACATCCCCATCATTGTCAATACAGAGGCCCCATGGGCAGGTCAGAACAGGCCCCAATCCAGAGCACACCCCTAGGATTCGGATAGTGTTCCAGCCAGGCTCCAGGACCCGGATGCAAGGGACACGTCCGGTCTCATTTCCTCGTTCGGATACCGCCATGAGCCCAGTTGTGAGACAGGCTGCCACTAGGTAGGGTCTGTGGTACCCGGTCACCACCGTACGCTCCAATCTGGCCCCGGTTTTGGGGTCCAGCTTGAGAGAAGTAAGAGTGCCACGCTTGAGGTCAGCAACCAAGAACTCATCTTGACGAGTAACAGTCACCCCTCTGGGAGCATCAAGCTCTTCATTGGTGGAACCAATCAATGTGCCTCCAAAGGTTTTTAGGAGGCGACCATGACGGCTGAACACCAACAGAGCTCGTTCAGCAGCACAGGTCAAGGCAATCAGGCCCTTTGAGTTCACAGCCACGTCAAAGTAGTTGCAGATGCGGGAAGACCTTTCTGATCCTGAAGGAGACACTTGTTGTACAACATTTTTCTGGAGATCAGTCACCTGAATGCGGGCGTTTCCACAATCCACCACAAATAGTTGCCCTTTGACAGTTGCATGGACACCGCTTGGTAGGTTGAAGTCAGTGCGACCGGATCCTTGTTTTCCAAACTGTTTGATCAGATAAGCTGAGTCGAGCGCAGTTGACCCACCCTCTTCCTCCAGTTCCCCCAAAGCTGGCACAACTCTCTCTTTCTTATCCTTGTTGTATTGCTGTGATTCCTTGCCTAGGTGTAATTTGTCTCCTTCAATGGCTGACATGGAAAGAGATCTGCTCACCTGGTTTAAACTTGAACCCTGTGTAACAGGAGTCTGAGATCTTGATTGTTGTTCTTTAAAACTCATGGTGTTCCTGTCAGATTCTGTGCCATTTCCTTGGCATTGTTCAAGAGTTGAAGGTTCAGAGGTAAGGCACATTCTGTTGACCTTCCGGATTCCTCCACACTCACCTTTGTCACCGTGAATCAAAGATCGAAGTTTACCTGAGAGGTCAGTGGTGGACATTGAGCGGCAGTGCTCTTGCTTGAGGGATCCACTTAGTGGAGTATTCAGAGTATAGGTGTAACAGGAATCTTCACTGTCCACTGGGGATGGAGGGCTTCCACTATCCATTGAAGATTGATTTGATGTCTTTTTCTTGGGTACGGTGAGTGAAAGTGGATGATGTACAAGACTATACCTTGAGAGTGAATCTTTGCGCCTTGTCTTTGGAGATATAGCCACATAACTGCTTTTTGCATCAGTTTCTTCAGAGGGGCAGGATGGTTCTTCGCATGAGACCAAAACAAGGGCCTTTTGCTTCTTCTTACCCTTCAATGTGGAGCGCCTCTTGGTTCCATTATGTCTGCCATCAGATTCATCACCTTCAGATTCTCCTTGACTGGAGACCGGTGGGATAGCAAGGAAAAGGTGTTGCCCCTGTGTGTCTGAACACACAGAGTCTACTTCCTCATCTTGGGATGACTCAGATGCACCACGACGTCTTGGTATGGGGGACTTTAAGGTGGGCGATTTGAGATCGTCCTCATTCTCTGTAGAACTTGACAGATGTAGTTTCCGGACAACACGCATGATTCCACTGTTTGCCTTATTGCTCTCCTCTGGACTGTTCCTTTGCCCAGCTCTGTTTGGCTGTGGTTCCTTTCGAATTTCTAGAGGGGTAATGTTTGAAAATGCTCTATCCCCTGAGTGCAACGCACACTTTTGTCCTTGGACACCACATACACCAATTGGGTAGGTCATACCTTGCTCTCGAATATGAACTTCCCCCAAACTTAAGGTCTTGGACTCAGGGCGTGGCAGGAAACTGACCCTTTTCATTGTTAGAGAGATCTCCCAAGGTTGGGTGACCTCTGCCACTCCTCTTTGGAGCTGATTTTTGTTGGATCCACCAGCGGTACAGCCCCATCTTTGTATCTGTTCCTTCAGTTGTCCAATTTTTCTAAGTTGCTGGTCAACAAGTGACTGCACAACTCGCACAGCTGCAGCATTCTCCCTCTTCACCTGACTAAGGTGCCGCTGGGCTTCTCTGTGATCCTGCTCAACCTTTTCAAGAAGGCGACGCTCCTCTCTGTGAGCTTCAATCGCAGCGTTGTCCAACTCACGGTTCACCTCCTCCACTTCGGCCTGCTGTCGCTCCCTGAGGCTCTGCAGTTCTTGTTCTCCTTCCTCCAGGTTGGAAAGGGCCTGAGTCACCCAGGGAGGAGGTAAAGTAAGAGATATCGGTGTAAATATAGACTCCCGTGGGGTGAAGGATAGGGGAGGTGAGGAGGTCACATCTCTCTCCTTTGGAGTGCTGTGTGTCAGCAGGGCTGAGAACCCAAGGAGGGCTCTTCTCTCTGAATGAGACCGCATCAACATTCTGAATGGTAGATTTGAACAACCACTTGTCAAATAGGGTTTCGCTTTTCACTACTTTTTGAGTATGGTCCTGTAAAGACAAAGAGAAAGTGCAAAAGAAAAATGTATTGTCATTAAAACCCTGTTACTATGAAATTAAAAACACCCTAGTCAAAAATTTGATACACAAACCCTTACAACAAAGCATTTAAGTGTATTACAACAAATACGGCTGCTGGTGTTTTTTCAAAAAACTCTACAACAGCAACAAAAGAGTTTAAAATCATAACAAGTGACACTGCGCTACATCTAAATAATTTATCCTGAAATGTTTTGCAAATGCACTGTTCAGTCCTAAATCCAAATCTATCTGACCTACCTGAGGACTTGTGTACATTTCCCTTGCTGTTTTAAAAGTGGGACACATGTTCCCTTTTGTTGCAACTTCATCTACCCAACACAATATTCAGTTTCTCACGAGACTCTAAAGTGCTCTCAGGTAACCACTGTCCTCTTTCTCTGAGGTCAGTGTTGTATTCAGACTCCAACACAGCCGCTGATCACTACAACAACGCATGTCCTAAATTGGATGTTAATCAGCAGTTTGTTAAAGCACATCTAACGTACATCTCTCTATTGAGCAAACATTTACCTCAAATTACCAGAGTCATGCTATACATTTTCAGCTACATTTAAATTTATAGCTATTTCCGACATTAAATTAAGATAATTGTATGGTCATTACATGCCAAGGTGAGGCAGAGGGGCTTATGAGTCTTTGTTTGCCAAGTCACTTCTCTTGATGTCACTCATCATGAAACCTCAACAGACTCTAATAGCTGCTTCCGAATGCAGCACAGACCCTCATTGTCACTTGTGGTGGAAACAGCAGTGCTTATCTGCTGAAGGGATTGAAACTAAACTCTGTCTTTCACCACCGACACAAAGTATGTGAGACACTGCCAGGAGAGGGGTCAGACCTTCTTCTTCTTTTTTTACTGAGTCTTTATGACCATGCAAAACGGATCACATTCTGAGTTGATTGTGGATACCAGCGTGTATACTGTATGTTGACAGTGTAGACCTAGTTAGAGAGCCTTTATCCCCCCCTGGAGCAAAACAACAAGTATAAAAGGCTGAGGTATCGGTTTACCACTGCATGTTCACAATAAAGTCCCCCTGGAAACATGTGACCTAAGAGTGTCAATGGATAACATCGGTTTCCCATGTTTTAAACACAATGTTTAAGATGTTATCTGCGGGGGACATTTGTTGGACGCTGCTCAGGATGGGGGAAATTTCACATAAAAAAAATAACTTAAAGGAGGAATTAGGTGCAGGAAAATAAAATCTTGAGTAAAATAACAATGTTAAAACTATACTTAATGCACACACAGGTTAACAGGTAAAGACTCATCAATCTGTTTGTTTGAATGAGGGGAAATGTAGGTTACGTGTCAGTAACAAATCCCTGTCACTCTCCTGGAGTGAGGCCACTGGGTCTTCTCATGTTACCCACTTTAATGTTGAATGAGAGGCACTAGTTGCTAAGTTACAGGACGGCCTCCGCTGAGGTGCTGAGACTATAGAATAAATGATACCATTCATAATTGAGAGGATTATGCAGGATGTGCTGGAGCATTCCAGCGTATCGAAACTAAACAATGGAGCCATTGACGTCAGGTTGGGGAGCATAAAGCTCACAGGTAAAGGACTCTTTATTAATTTTTATTTCATTTAAATTAAACGTACTTCAGTCGGTTAAAACAAAGATATCTGTCGGCAGCAAACTGCCCCAAAGACTTTTTTTATTTTGAAATTCAATTCGATTTTGAAATACAGAAGCGAAACAAGAGCTTTTATTCAGATTTTAAACTGCAAAATATATGTATAAAATATAAGATTACACTCGTGGATATACAAAAAAAAAAAAAAAAAGCATTAAAAAGACAAACATAAAGAAGTCCTACCTGAACTCCAGGTGTGTGCGTCTTCCTCCGCTGCTCTCTCTGCTCTGTCCTGCAGCCTCCGGTTCTTCCTCCCTCCACCTCTCTCTGTCAATCCCCATCTCACCTCGCTGCCCTCCCTCTTTCTCTTCATTGCATTCTGCACAGGAATATTTGTCAGTCTGGGTATTAATCAACTGACCACACATATTGATTGAATATATGCATGTAAACAAGCTTAAAAAGTATCAGAAAAGATGAATAGTGTAGATTTTTTTGTTGTCTAGTACAAACATGAAAATGGATTTTTGTACGATAGCCGGTTTATTATTTTTGGGATTCTGTCGTGAAAGAGTAAAATATAAGAAGAGGATTTATTTTAAAATATTGAAAATAAATACTTACACGTATTTGGGACAAGGGAAATTCTGCTTGCTGTCTGAAGCCACATAAGTAAGAATTATACACTGATTATTAATTAATTTATACACCTGTGAAGCAGACATTTTATTGACACATAGGTAGTTTAACTAATTAATAAATCCACTTTTCACCAGTAAACCACTAGATGTCAGCAAATACAAAGCTTAAAAAAGGAGCAACCTGTACAACGCATGGTATTCTCTCAAATCTAATGTGCTTTAATGAAACATTTCAATGTAAATTGATGAGATAAATTACTTCTTAGATGTAAGTAATGTCCTATAAAGCTACTTAATCTAGTTATTTTCACATTGCATAGCAAGCTGCAGATGGCTGACTCCCGTACTGTAGGTGCTGTTCTCTCAGCTGTAGTTCAGGCGTCTCTCTGCAGTCTATTGCAGGTCTGCACAGGACAATCACAACCATTTTTGGTCCCAATTAGAGAATCGCACATATTTACCTTTGTATGTCGGCTTGTGTAATTCCACTCATTTAAAATCTGTGCAGGCTGGACGCTTTGGAAAGTAAAACATTCTGGATGCATCTTCTGCCATCAGGCTGCTCTTCATTTTTTTCTCTTCTCAAGACAAGATCTAACTTTTAGAACCAAGAGTTGAGTAAAAATGATGCTTTTACAAAGCAACACTGAGCACACTTTTTAGATGGGACAGAACATTGTTTATAACTCATATGAACACATATAAAGGCAACTGATCAAGTGGTATAAGCCTTTAAGGAGTGTAACTGATTTCCTCTTCTTAAAGGATCCAACATCTTCTCACCAATTATCCTCACACACACACACACACACACACACGCACACACACACACACACACACACACACTGAGCGCTGCCCCCTGGACACAGATGGGTCCTGAGCCATGACTGTTGCTGGATGTCACATGAGGTCCTACAGGCTGCCTGGCTGGTGTTGTGACTGATTATTTCTATCTTCCGCTTTGTCAGGAGAGACGGAAAATTATATCGGCCTAAGGTAGCGCTCCGTTATTGATATCACTGTTAAAAGTCTCCAATCCAGCTGCTCGCCTCCCCTGCAACATCTCTGCAATTAAATTGTAGCCTGTGTGTGTGGCAGAGAGTAATGGGCCCAATAGTTACTGTAACAAAACAATAATGGGATTCAGCATGGCAGCATAACAACCATATATATAAATATCAGTGGGATATATGACGGGGAAGTTAATGGGTTATTATTACCACTCCCAAACAAATGGCTGCATCACAGCTACGCAGGTACTGAGCGGACTTGTTGCAAACAAACAATTAAAAAAGAAGCTTTCACAGATGGAATTAGAGAGGCGGTCAAGAAAGTCATATTGCACTCTTCTCTCCCACTTTGCATACAGCAGGCAATATTAGGTGATGAATATGGTAATGGTCCTCATTCTATTGGGACTATCTCCTTTCAGAGGGGAAGATCTGGTTCTGCTGTTAGATTCGATTAATTCCTCTTCATGCCACTCCTCATTTTTGTGTCCCACCCCCACCCCTCCGCTCCCCCTCCCTCTCTAACACTTTCAGGCCTATGATATTAGACGAACAATCGCAGAAACAAAACGAGCTGGAACAACCAAGATGGGAACAGATGGCACGTAATTGCCTGGTGGAGGAAGCCAGGGAGTCAATTTTTACCCGTCCTGGGGGAGTTGCAGTTGCAAGAAGGGAAAAAAAAAAAAAAAAAGTGCAGGTGCATTTGTTTTGATCAGATATGGCCTAAAGGAAGCATCTGAGAAATATTCATCACACACACATTAGGAACAAAACGTATTGTGGGTGAGGCCTGGGATGCAATGGTGAGCTTTCACCAGGACAAGGACGTAGATTTGTGGCTCAGTCAAAAGCAGCAGATGCGTCACAAATTAATATCACACTGAAGTGTTGCAAAAACTGTAAAACTTTCAGATGGTAGCAGCCTGTCCTAACATTTGCCAACCTAATTTTAGGGTTTTGTGATAAAGTGTCACTATGAATAATGTGAGTACACTTTGGAATAACTGATATAATAATTAAATGTTTGGTATCTACAAAGTACAGTTAAAACATTTATTTTTTAAAATATCTTATTTTACAGTCTTCCAACAAACACTATTTTAAATGCATACAAATCAAAAAAAATTCCTCTGAAGAAACACTGATTAAACAGTCTACATACTGTTACTGCATGCCACACATCCTCCATGTACTCATTATATCCATATCCCCATTGGATCAAGCAAAATCCCTTTGATTTCCACTATTAAACATATTGCATACAACATTTTTAAGTTGCTTAGATTCAACACCTATGTGCCAAAAAGGTAACTACTAATGCAGACCTTCTACACTTTTTGCAATGCCCAATGTTAGAAACATTTTCTAAGAACATCATGAAAATAACTTCTGATATTATAGAGAACAACATTCTATATAATTATAATATATAACAAAAGTCTTGTAGGAACTAGACTTAAAGTTTATTAACAGTCCGGCTTAGCCAAAAAAAATAACAAGTGGTTTTACTGGGGTTATGTACCTGACTATTTCTATTTCTAACATGTTAATTATGCCTCATCTCCACTGCATGGTTCATCTTGACACGACTCGACTCACTTTTGGTTTCTCTCTATTTAATCTTCCTCTGTGGATTGTCCCCCCTCAGTGTAGGTAGGATTCTCAGCTGATTGCTGTCGCTGCATAAAACTGAGGAACGTCTGCCCTTCATCAGTTGTACGCCATCGTGTACAGTGTGGTGTAGTTTATTTGTGGGCTGCCATTTTTTAAAATCTAGGTTTTTTGAAATCTAAAATTACGGACGCTGTTGACAGTATCTTGGCATTTCAAACCAGTGGGTCTGTGCAGGATGTCCCGTGAGGGGATAGTGACGATGTTCTCTGACAAATCCGTAGTCTGCAGTGTTTTAACTCCATCTTTTAGTATCAGCTCCGGTCGCTTGGAACCTCACACACGATCCACACATTCAGCTATATTCCAGCTGATGAACAGACCAGACATTTATCATATTTTGCTGAGAGCTTAGCTTTTTTATTTCTTTTTAAATCCTTTATTTCCGGTTAGCTCAATCACTCTGATGCAAGTGTTGCGAGAATTTATACCACAGGGTTAACTCTGTCACGACTGACTACAAAGCTTGATAACACTATTTGTCTGCACCCACTTCATCCTTGGACATGAATCAGTCACAAACTGAACTGAGATGAATTTCTTTTTCTCGGTCCTCTAAGCTCTGACCACATCTGTTCAATTACCAGCATGGAAAGTGCATTACCATTGGCTTTGTTGTTGGAGATGCTTGATTTTCTTAGTAAAAACCAGATGAATTTATAATGTTGTGATCCCCTCTGTTGTGAATCTCTTCAGCGGACCGAGGCCCGGGATCAGAATAAGCATTTTGATGAGCTATAGGCCGTCTCTTCTTTTTACAATCCCAAACTTGCGCTGCCTGCCCAATATCAAACTAATAAATTACAGCCCCCGTCTCCCACATAACTCACTGATAAATAAAAAAAAGGGTCTGCCATAGTGTGCAGCTGTGACCCAGGGTTACCTAGCAACAGGTCATGCCCAGACGTGATGCACAAGGTAGAGATACACCTCTAAGGAGCGGGAGAGGAGGGAGGGATGGGGATGGAGGGGATGGAGGAGCAGGGGGGAGGGAGGGAATGGGTCTCATCCTCACTCTCTATGACCCTTGACAGATAGAAAACGCACTCAGAGGAAACGGCGTTTGATTGACAGGGATATTTGAGGAACCTGAGACTCCTTGGTTTCTCCATTACTGTTTTTCTGGCTGGACTCTGAGCTGCTTTATGCCTGAAACAGATTTGTGTAGTTTTATGAAACTATTGACTGACACGTCATACAATAACAAACCTTTTCATTCAGCGACGGCATATGAAAAGACATTTTGACTTAATTAGAATCCATATTTGAGATGTGGCATAAAGAAAACAATCAGATTTAATTCCCCCTGAAGAGTATCTTTCTCCATCTCCTGTATACATGCATTAACACACAGAACAAATTTGCCACACTGAAGTACACAATCAGCTTTCCAACCTCGGCGCCCAGAGAGTTGTCTGATGAAAACCCTAACTGACAGGCCTAAAAAGATTGAGCAATAGCACAAGAGACGCACATCCACAGCGGTGTACAATGTCTTTGCCAGAACAGTGCGGCATGGAAATGAGAGTGTTCAGTCCATGCACCACCCCCCCCCCCCTCCCCCCTCCTCCTCCGCCCTTCCCCTGTTGCCTGTGCGACAAACCCTCAAGGGGACTCTGCAGCTGTGTGGGGTTAGCACATGGTCGAGTTAGGGGCCACACACACAAACACACACACACATACATACTGACAAACACCGCCTTTAGTAAATATGGAATATTTATGCTGCGTAAACTGTAATAAGTTGTGCTTTAATGAGGATATTTTCTTTTGGGTGATTTTCAAAAGACTGAATCTCAAATACTGCTGAAACAGAATACAGCTGCCATTTTGTGTTTCCAAATGTTGAAAGCTGCTAAAGGCTACTTAATATTTTTTTACTACACACATTGTTGTATATACATTGTGTTATCATCCCGTCTAACACTGCATCAGGACCGCCCGTGCAACACTTCATGCATCGCCACTATTATGCATGTGCATGTACTGTATGCCTTTGTAGAAGAAGGTTAACCAGAGGAGTTTGTCTGTCTTAGAATGGGGAGAAAGGGTTTCTGTAAAGACATCATTCCTTCAATCCTGTCTCCTGAAAATGAACTGCAATCTCAATCACGTTTCGAAGGAATCATATTTTTTTTTTCCCGGAAAACAAATGTAGTCCGGTGAAAATATGTTTCCCTCGAAACGAAATTTCCAATGGAGATTCATTTTATGGGAAGTTCATTTTAAGAAGACCAGGGACTCAAAGTCATTAAGATGTTAATGACTTCAGCTTCAGGTTCTCAGGCAGCCCATTGCAGAGCGTTGGGCCCTCGATGGCAGAGGCGCTGGTCAAACCTTAGTTTTACAGTAATGTGGTAAAAGATTGCCATGCTCCACCTTGTTTCGTTTAGGTGCATTTAAACCAGCAAAATCTGCAGCCATCTCTAAACTGCAACTCCTTTCTCCCATCTCAAGTTACTAATCGGACTGTAACCAGCGCAAGGAAAAAGAACCCTTAGCCTGGAATATATCCGCAACCTACACTGGAAACCCAAAAATACTGGCCCTTGCCCCCAGCGGTTTATCGTCGTCAGACCAATAGGTGTCACTTATTGGATAAGAATGAATAGCAGGAAATGAAAAAGGAATAGAATGACCTCTGATATCTCCATTTGTGCTGAATGTGTGCAGGAATAAAATTGGCCTGAGGAAGATGAGCAACCTCAGTAACAAGTTCCCCTCAGAAGCTCCGCGTACACTAGTTGAGATAGTGGGCGACATGATGGGGGATGTGCACCCTCTCATGCAGTTAATGGACAGCATACACGCTGAGGTAATTCACAGCTAGCAAACATGACGTATGCCATCAGAGGCTGGTGTGAGTAAAATGGGCATCCATCACAGATGCTAACAACTCTGATTAAAAATACATAATCTGCAAGCGGCCCCCTGATACCTCCGTCAAGCCATTTTGGGTCTAATTGCAATTGGTCTCCGTTATGATCAAAGGCAAGTCACACCTGCTCGCCTTTAGCTTTCGTTGCACTGATTACACTTTCAAATTTCATCAACGTCAAGTTGATAGATAAGAAATGATGTGGTAAACCTGTTTACTCGTGGTCAACACCATCACAATCCCAAGTCCCGTCTTTCTCCTGGACTTTTACGCCCTCGCTCTGCCTCACACCTTGCTCTTCTGCTTTGAAATCAAATCGAATGTTTCATAGTGCATTGAAAAAACAAGGACAGCAGGCACAGGGGTTAAAGAAAGAGCAGCCGTGAAAGACACAATGGAGCTCACCGACCTGATACAAACACTATATAGAACAGAAATGAGAGCAAAACTGTCTTTTCCCACTGCCTCTTCACCTTACCCACCACCTGTATCTCTCGGGGTGTGAGTGACTGACAAAGCATCAGAAGGAAGAGGACCGAGCCTTCACTCACAAGGCTTTGCACCAAGCGCTCACCCAATTTACACCTCTCCCTTTCCTGCAAACCCCACCCAGGATCCCCTGGTGACAGCACCATGCTAACCGCCACCTCCCTGCTGGCATGACCGTGTGTGTGTGTGAGAAAGAGGGGGTGTGTGAATGTGAGTGTGTGCAGCAGAGAGTGGAAGAAGGCGGAAGAGCACGTGTGGTATCCTTGTGGGAATCAGTTCTAGACCTTGAGACTGGGGACATTTTTTGAAAGGAGATGTCATTTAATTTGTTCCCTCCTTTGTTTTTCAAGGGACATGCGTAGAATAAGGGTTTAAGGTTAAAATTAAACAGGGGTGAGGGTTAAAGTTAATATGAGGTATGGGTTATTAAGGAGACATTTAAAGGACAGTTATGGAGGTTGTCATGGCTTCTGCTAGTTCCTAGTTTCATTATTTCACCCGTTGCCTGTTTGCCTTCCACTAATCTGTATAAACAGATAGCTGCAGATGAATACAGAATACAGAGGCAACGGGACAAGACTTTGGCATCGGAAGCATTCTGCTTTCTGCTTGTAGTCCGTTTGTTGACCAATCACATTTGAGCTGGCATGCAGGTAAACAGTGTGTGTGGAGAGCAAAAAAAGGCGGAACGCATTGTCCGAAATGAAATCTCGGAACTGTGAGAATAATCAATATATAAGCTGTTACAATGAGCCTTATTGTGTCCTTATTTAGTGTTAAATGTGATGTGAAAAATGTTATTGAATTAAGTGACTACGTATAGTATAGTCGCCAACCTACTGTGAAATAAGAAGCAATATTTGTAAACTCTGAAGCGGAAGAGTACACCACCTAAAAGGGTGACAGAAGATCTGATTGGAGCAGAGAAGCGCTGAGAGGCGTGGACACACCTAAGTGCCAACAAGGGGCCAATAGGACCTGGCCCCAGCCAACCAATGGGAGAAGACTATACCTGAAAGGCGGCAGGTATAAAATATGTTGTAAACAAGAGATCTGTGAGACAGAGTAACTACTTAAATGTGGTCTGCGGACAGTGAAATGGTCCTCAGCTGAGTACTTTTGTAATGCATATCATCATCTAATAAATACTGTTAATATGAAGAGAAGTTTTCTGAAATTGATTCTATGCGTCTCTATTTCCAAATATAAGAACACAACAGAACCCGTCGGTTTTCGTCTGACAACGATTTAGCTGAGCATCGATCGCACCAACTCCTTTCTCGCGTCTCCGGTTGCTAATCGGACCGTAAACTGCGGGTGCACAGAAAAGGACATTTTGGCCCGGATATCCGCTGGCTGCACCACAACCCCAGAAACATTGCCCCTTGCCCCCAGAGGCTGAGCGTCATCAGACCACTAGCCGATGGGTTCCAAGATTAGCCTTCAACCAACCTTTCCTGACATTTCATACCTTAACAGCCCCTCACCTTCCAGCAGACGTCCTCACCTCTTCCCCCCCAAATCCACAGTCACCTAATCCTCACCTGCCGACACAACTGCCCCTCATTCCCTTAATTAGCTCCCTAATATATACACCTGCCACTTTCTCTCTGTTTCTTGTCATATTGTCTTTGAGCTTTTACCTTAGCCTGCTCTTCTCGTCCTGCCTGTTATGACCACGTGCCTTCCTGTTGGTAGCCCTTTTTGTCTGCTTCATATTTAGACCTCCCGGCAACAGACTTCTTCGGACAGTGCTCTCGAGCCCCTTACCTTTTTAACGGAGTCTTTCTTCACACAGTTGCTGTCATTTCTGGTTTGACTTCTACAGTCCAGTATCGATCACATGCAGTATTTCAGCAGGAAGAAGGTCCATATTGTTTAATTCAGCACCTAATGATTTACATCCAGTGCCGAAGTGAAGTGCCAACACAGGAAGTAGTGTAGCTGTTGATCCGAAGACACTTTTCACTTCATCATATTTTGACTGTGCTTAAACTTCTGATCTGGCATATAATGTAGCGGGAGTAAAACAAATGTAGCAAAGGAAGTGTGCACATGTACAGTTGGGATGATGCTCCACCACAACTTATGTCACTGCAGAGGCTGAACCACAGAGACTCTCAGCTGCCTCAAAAAGAGTCTGCACACTCACTCTAAACTCAGTCCCTTCTGAGCTTAACCCCAAATTTAAGTGATGAGTAAAGGGGCTAAAGGAAATGATAAAAAAAAAAACACAACAACTCACTGACAGGGTTTGAAATGATGTACCTACTGTACGCAGGCCTGTTTAAACATCTTTACAGGATTAGAGTGGAGTTAAACTGCTTTGCGGGCGCAGTTAATTGAAGCGGATGAGGTTTTTAATAAAGCGTGCAGTGTTAGCAGCTGACAAATGGCTCAGCTGACACACAGGGGAAATTGCATTTAATGGCATCAGGTATGTGCTTTGCTGGAGCTTATCACATTACACTGGTGGATGCACATACACACACACACACACACACACACACACACAACATGCGTGTGTATGTGCGCAGGTTGGCCCACATAAACACACGCACACACATTAGTTTACGCTTACCTGAGCCAGTCAAGGTGTTTTCCCTCATGGATTCCAATTATGGTTCAGCAGGATGCACATAGGTTGGTAGGTAGGTTGGTAGGTAGAAGAACAAGCTGACTCACTGCGTCTATTACTGTGACACGGGAACGTTCCGGTTAGCTTGGGGAACAAACATGATTGGTGGAGAAGCTCTCAACGATTTAGTTAAAGCATCAACCCTAATTGCCCATAACCCAAACCACTGCCTTTAGGTAGTTTTCCTTAAAAAAAAAATGCAAATTTCTTCTGCTTTCTACCACCAATTAAAGAAAATAAGTGGCTTGTGTGATCCCATCACAATATGGTCTCCAGTTTGGTCTTTGTTGATGATACAAAACATTTGGAAAATCCCAACAGTTATCCTTGAAATATGAAACCTAATCAAATATCGAAGGCGTAAACAAATTATCAGAAAAGCCCTTAATGGAAATGGTGTTTAACCCTTTAAAAAACTCCTTCTGTACCCAGAATTTGTGCAAACCCACTGAACTTTATTTCAAATTATTCAAATATACAACTAGAATTTGATGGAACGGTGCAGCCACAGAAAACACGGAGTGTTGGGTGTAAATATTTCACTTTGTGTAAACATCATAAAGCTTCAGAATATATATTGTGCTGTCAGACAGTAAAATTATTTTATTATTATTTCGTGAAGCTACTTAAGGGAAAACAAAAGGACAGGGCTGTATCTTTGAAGGAACCAACTCACCATTACGTAAGTTACGTTCGTATTAAAGTTCTCTTCCATGCCTGAGTAGCCACTGTACTGTATGTACACACAGGACACAAGGAAAGCAGAGCAGGTGCTTGCCATCTTTAAAAAGAAAACTAAGATGTCGTGTATCCATTTCTTCCTGCTAATGTTGTGTCTGGATTCTCTGGATGAAATAAAGGCAAGAAACTGTCAGAAAGGACAACATGAATTATTTCAAGTGATATGTCGGGAGACCGCTGCATAGATGCCCTTTAGGAGTTGTCACTTTGATATCTCACCCAGTAGTGCACACACACACACATACACACACACACACACACACACACACACAGAGAGAGAGATGCATGCACAACACACACACAGCGCGTCCAGTCAGAAATTCCTCATATAAGAGGACAATTAGAGTGTCTCATTTTCCTCTAATATCAATCACACAGCTCATGAATAAAGACAATTAGGTCCTCATGATTCCATACAATTGCATCTGCCCTTTGAGCTCCCCCTCCGATTTGGGAGCGATGCCTCTTGGGTATATGGCGCTCTCATCACCGCGACTCAGTGTGAGCCAGCGCAGTCAATAATAGGAGACAAAACAGAGGAGGCAAGGGCCCGGCTTCAGACTAGATCAGATCCTCCGGACGCGTGTCACTCTTCATTAGGGAGGCGGGGTAGCAGGGGATGCCCTTAAGGTGAGGATGGCCACAGAGTCGAGGGAGGGAGGGAGGGAGGTAAGGGAGGGGCGGAGTGGCAGCTGTGGACAATGACAGAATCTGTGTCCAAGGGCCCCTCAGGCCAAACACCAGCTCTCCTCCACCCTCATCTGATCTCTCGCCTCTAGACCCACTGAGGAGGGAGGGAGGGAGGGAGAGAGGGAGGGAGGGAATAGATACAGAAATAGACCAGTCACACTCAGTGGACTTTCTATCCAGACTCGCTGTACTCAAGACTCCGGCTGACATTGATGTAACACATCACATCAATGTGTCTAATGTCATATTCATAGAAATGTGATTGGTTTACCTCAGGCATGGGTGGCTCCCCTTACAGCACAGCAGCTTGGATAATGTCAGGTATTAATCTTTCATAGCCTCCGTTAAATTAAGCACTTTGATTCACTTATTATTAATTTATACTGATTGCTGCAATGTTGCCGTACATGCAGGCGAAGGCAGTTACAAAAGGATATCCCTCTCTGGGATTGCCATTTGGGAAGACGGTGATCTTTTCACAAGTAAGAAAAAAATTATTCCGAGTATTGAATATTTCCACTGATCTCAAGCAGGCTTGGTGATTTTTAAGTTTTCACTTACAGATCTCATGATCTTCTATCGACTTTGAATTAAATCTCATATGTGTTGTCAAGCGTCTAAATCTGAGGATTAGATTCATGGTTGTTCAAGTCATTGTCTGGACCATAAAAAATCATTTGCTTCATAAATGACTCAAATGATTAATCAATTACCCAAATTGTTGCAGATTATTTTCAGTTAATCGACTAACAGTATCCAACATTTGAGCCTAAATCAATGCTATTTAGCTTAAAGTTATAATCTTTAAACCCGTAATAAAATGTTTGGCCCACTTTGACAGCTGAAACTAATTGTAAACACAATATTGCCAACGTACATTTCTTTTAAGTGGATTGTGTGAACTTGCTAGGAACTGTTGCTTATCCACACATCCAGCAGATAGGGGCTAACATTATCCTTCATTTGGAGTTATGGCAAACACAAGTCCCCTGTTCTATGATCTGGCTCTTGGCTGCCAAGTGCTCCGCAGTGTTCACCAGCTACTCGCTAATGTGTGATACGACTTTAATCGAGCTTTTTCTTTTTTTTTTTGAGCTGAAAACAGCTGCCTTTCACAATATCACATTGTTTTCACATTGTCACTTGATTTACAAAAATGTTGTTTTGCAGCCACTTTAAAATGTCAGGTTGGTTTGGGGACACCTGTGGTTACTGGTGGTAAAAGCGAGTGTGGCTTAATACCACAGCGAATAAATAAAACTCGTCGACAGAAGAGCAACTGGTCTATGTTTACAGTGCAGCCAAACAAACTCATATTGTTTTAACGTGTTGAAGGAAGTAGGAAACGTTAGCTTTCACGCGGCTGGAGGTGAGTGCGGAGTAAACAGCGAGGTTAGTGTCAGTGGGACAACATTAGGCTGGATTACATGCTGCAACGTTTTCTGTTAAGCGCTCGTAAGCGATCTGCATCCAGAATGGGAATGGCGGACTCCGCATATGATAATTACTGAATACAAATACATTAAATTGGCTATTTCAGAAGAAATGCTGACTATAAATAATGCAAAAATGGGGTTTGATATCATAAAGATCACGGATGATTACAACTTTAATTATGTACCGAAGATTGGACATTTTGGACATATGACTACTGTCTGTTTCTGCACCCCCTTCTCACGCATCGCGCCGACCACTGCGACATCGACGCAACTGATGTTTCAGCAACGCACACGTTTTTGTCATCAGCAATACATCAAACTAACAACCTCGTCTAAAAGAGGACAATGGTGGCCGTGATGGAGGCTGCGGCGCTCTCCTGCCACATGTAGGTGGCACACACTCGCCTTATTAGCCAGGTCAAACATAATCAGTGATAGACACGGCAGGGCTGCTTAATTATGGCTGGCAGCTGGCAGCGGGGGCCTTCCTTTAGGGGCCGGGTTATGCCCATGCATGAACCCCCCCTCCACACCCACCCACACTGCCCCAAATGAAGAATAAATCTAACCTCCCTTTTGTTTGGAGTGATGCATGTGGCAGCCCTGTCATTTAAAGCAAGAATAAAATTGTGGACAGAATTCGGGATTAATAGGGGGGAATGAGGCATTAAATTAGTGTAATTGCGAGGTAACAGCGGTGCATGCATGTGTGCGTGTGTGTGTGTTTGTGTGTGTAATAAAAGTATCACAAACAAACAAATCCTTTTCTCAGAGCAAACCAACAATGCACCTGAGCTATTACAGGGCTCCGATTTTTCAATTTCATAACACAGAAAGCCAGACAGCCTGTTTGCTGCACTTTGGATGACACAACAGATGCATCCTCCCAACTAGGCACAACGCATCCTGAAAAGGCACCTAAGCTCCTGTCGCAAACAGCTTGTAAATCTGCTCTTAAATGAGAGCAAGCGAGAGCCAGACTCCTGCCTGTCTGCCTGCCTGCTGCGTCACTGAAGAAATATGGCTTCATGAAGTTTGTAAGCAACACGAGGGGGAAGAAAGAAGCAGTCACAGGCTGATATACTGTGTGATTATATTGTTTCTACACCAAAACGTTGCTCCGATCAAAACAGTCCACTCTGTGCTTGTGCATGCAGCAAAAAAAACAGCTGTGTGTGTGTGTGTGTGTGTGTGTGTGCGAGAGAAAGAAAGAGAGACTCTGTTTGAAGCCGCAAGCAGTTGTGCACTCTGATCTCCCAAGGCTGTCTGTCTACACACACTCACACATGCAGACCCCCTGATTCAGCCCCCTCTGGTATATTGATCCACTTCATTCTGCCTCAATGAGATGCAGACAGCATCCCAGCACCCGGGCCGCTCATAATCATGATATAACACTCGGCTGTATTGAAACCTGCCATAGGAAGGCATAAATCGGATAATGCAACAGCCGGGATAATGAACTATATCAGATGACATATCGACGTTGTCATGCACGGCCCATAATCAAACGTAAGTGTGTGTTGTGTGATGTTAGGTTTAAATTGGTGCACCCATGCAGGAGCAGACATACAGCTGCAAACGCACGTACAGTGTGCAAAGCATTTTTAAAGCTGGACCTTGGACAGCTCCATTCAATTGCCACTCTCTGCTGTGTGTTTATGTATATACGTGTGTGTGTGAATGTGAACTTAAATCCACTCTCCTCCTCTGCTACCTTCCCCTTCAGCCTCTCCCCATCACATCACACCGTAGCCATGGCAACTATTCTGATCGATCCAATACCAAATGTTTCTCCAAACCAAAACTTAAACAATCAGGCAGTCGTCAGCGACTCGCCGGCGAGGTGGCGGCTCCAGCAGAGGAGCATGATGGGAGTGAGGTTATTATTGTCCTGTGCTATAAATGTGCTTTGCAGACAAATAAAACAACTGATGATGACTATAAAATAAAAAAGTAAATCATAAATTGATGGATGGATCATTTCTCTATTGTCAGCTTATTTGGAATTTAAAAAGAAATTATTTTTACTGTGGCCCTGAGAGCTCAACGCACTACAATTGCTAATTTGAGAACCCATTAGAATTAGGACAAAAACTCTGCAGAGTGAAAACAGAAACGGGCTGCAAAAGCAGAACACAATAAAGAATACACAACCGAATACAGAAAATACAACTAAATACGAAAACAGATATTTTTTTCCCCCTTAATGTTGGCAGAGCCACCGTATAATACCAATGAAACAAAGAAAATAAAATGTAGGACAGACTTTATTGCGTGCCCAGCAGCTGGAGGGGGTGTATGGGTTTATGTGAGGAGGGATGTGTCACGTTTACTTTATGTCAACAGCCATGGATAGCTGGTCAGGGTTCAGGGTTCACACCGTGATATTTCACCATGTCTCTGTCCCCCTAAACTCGCAGCGTGAGAGCCTGTGTTTGTATCCAGAAGCGATGCGGCCTCTCGTAGCAGATCTCTCTCGTCTGTCTGCGTCTTTTTATGTCTTTGTGTGTGCGTGCGGAGGGGAAGACGGACAGAAAACCTTCCAAAACAAAAGCAGAATCAAACGTGGAGAGGAAGAAGAAGTGAGGAAGAGAGAGAAAGGATGAATGAAGAGAAAGCTTATTACCAGAAAACAGATGGCCCCCCAATTCACAGCGGCCCCACGGGGACACGGAGGGACAACTCTTTGCACCTCCGGGTTACCAGTGCTGCAAAAAGGGGTGGGGCACTTAAACACGACTCTGTGTGTGTGCACTTTTGTTTGTTAACTTGTAAACAAAAAGCAAATTTGTGACATCTCTGGCAAGGTGCCATGCGTAAGATTCCCCAGGAGTTCACGCTGAAAGACTATTTGTTACATCTGAAAATGGACGTGGAAAGGCAACAACTCGGCGGTGCCATGATGTTGTCCGTTTCTCCTGAGCGGATGCTTTGAAAACCACCGGACTTGCATATTCCAAAGAGCGGAATAATCCTTTTAAAAAACCACACACACACACACACACATTTGGCGTCGCCTTTTATTTCATCAGACCCATCACTCAACATCATCGCTGGACGAGCTAATGTCACAACATCCGTAAAATGAGATCTCACACGCGCTCAAACATTCACACCCTTTCAATGAATGTGTGCATATGCAACTGTACGAGTGGACACACACACACACACACACACACACACACACACACACACAGATGACAAGCAGTGAGTGGAAATGAAGGATTTGGAGTTCCATCCCGTTACATTATGCAGCAGATGGCGTTCAGGCCAAGCCCGGCCAGGCCTCTCCCAGGAGAGAAAGAGTGAGAGAGAAAGAGGGGAAGAGCGAAGATGGGGGAGGTGTAGAAAGAGGGGTGAGGGACAAAGCTGTTGTCGTTTTTTTTTTTTTTTTTTTTTTTTTTTTTTTTAACTTACGTGAATGCACGTGTTTGTTTCCTTCCTCTTGGGTAGCCTGTGGGACAGAATCCTCGTTGTCTCCTTTCCTCTCTCCTCTTCTCTCCGCTCCCCCTCCTCCCCCCTCCTGCCCAGCTGAGGCTACACCTGAGCCCAGCCATGGAGGCCCCGACCCCAGCTGACCCACCGCCAAGAAGAACGAGGCAGAGGAGGGAAAAGGTGAGAGTGGAGGGAATGAAGGATTTCAGTAAAGCTGCAGGTAAAGCACTGTAGGTGCAAGAGATTATGGAAGGAAAAGTTTAAATGTACATACTAACTTGAATTTTTGTTGTTATTTAACAAGATTCCTGAGAAGAACATGATTGTCTCTTTCAGTAAAGCAGCTGTAAAACTCGACTAATTTGAACAAAATTCACACACACACGCACCGCAGTTGACTTGATCAAATGCCACAATCAATACGCACACACACATATACAAAGCGGCCTGTTTATTCCCCCCAGATCTTTGCCCCCGGCGCTTTTTGTTTTGTGTTTTCCGAATTAATTGAGCCAACGCTCAAGTGCGGGGCCAGATGTCACTGCGACCTGTGGGGATTATTAGAAATCTGTTTCCCTCATTGTTTATGTGGACCCTTTCAAACCACAACGCCTCGCGCTCTTCCCGCTGAAGTTTCAGGGAGAAACAAGCACCAAAGCAGATTGCTAATGTACAAAATAACAGTCTCCGGCTCCAAGAATGGACACAGCCTGAATATCGACATGTGGGACATTCTGGGACTTTTCTGTCCCACCTCCAATGACCATGGCCTGTGCCCAATGACCACCAGGGGCCCCCTGATGCCCTCCTGCTTTGGCCCAAACAGCGGCATGCTCCTTGGCAGAGCTCTGGGCCTAATGAACTCATCAGCCAGCTGGAGGCCCTGGATGGAGGGACAGGGGCCTCTTGGGGGACGTTGCAGGGCCAGAGGGAGAGAGAGAGAGAGAGTTAGAGAGGGAGAGGGCAGCCGTTCGAGGTGCTAGGTATGAGGAAGATGGAAGTGTAGGGTGGCTGAGCTGAGCTCAAAAACATAGTTAATGAGGCAGGTGCAGCTTCCGAGGGGGGTTGGGGGCCAAGACAGGAGGGTCAGCGGGCAGGAGGGAGAGGTATGTACAGATAGAAAACATCCGTAAGTCTGTGCTGAACATTGACGGAGAGGAAGAGATGGAGGCAAAGACTGGATTCATGACTCTGTCAGAAACAAAATGGAGTTCAGATGACCAGCATAAAGATTGTTTTCCATCGTTATGCTAAGCTAAGTTAGCCAGCTGCTGGCCGTAGCTGCATATTCAACATATAGACATGAGAGTGGTATTGATCTTCTCATCTAACTCTCAGCAAGAAAGCTCATGAGTGTCTTTCCACTCGCTTCTGATATCATGCGATTGAATGACCATTGTCAGTGGTTATCAGTGTCATAGATATGGGTTAGAAGGGGCCTGCTACACCTACTAGTATGTTCAGAACGCAGTTATCTATTCTCATGGTTGCTCACCATTACGAATACAAGAAGGTGCTGACACGTAGCGGCTATAGTAATTATGATGGGAGCAAAGGAGGAAGTCCGGTGACAATCATGGGTTAGGGAAACACAAGACTTTCACCCACGAGACCAGAGTTCGTGTCCCGTGTGAAACCAAAAGTGTACGTTGAGTTATTTTCACTAACGTAGTTACGTAATCAAAGTTACGTAACATATGTAATTTACGTTGCATTTCATTGCATTGCGTAACGAACCGAGGCATACTTATGGGTGGAGTTTGTCCAGTCTGATGCGTTTGATTGGCAGTAATAACGACTGATAACGTCCATTTAATCGGCTGATAACAATCGAAACGGGGTGGTCTCTCCCAAAATGTCGTTCTGAAATGGTTCCAAACCGTAGCAACAAAAGTTAACAGTTTAAAATGATCAGAGCTCGCTCAATTTTCCTGAAACAAGAGACTAGTTTGGTTTGTTGCGACAACTAAATGTTTTACTTTAAATAGTCCATGAAGTCTGAAATGATTGTAATCGCTATACGTGAAGAATAAAACGTGACATTTTTACAGCGTAATGAGAGAATGAAAGATGTGGTTTCGTGTGAATTGCACAACACAGCTGGGTCGTTTGCTGACTAATAATGCCTCCGCTTGCTCTCCGAAGTCATCACACTTATGTCAGCATCATCAACAAGACGCTATCGTCCTGCTCACTCACTGCACAATCAACACACTCATCATCCTTCCTCCCATCTCTCACTGTTTGGCCCCAAATGTTTTTTTTTCTCTCTGCTCCCTGTGTGTGTGTGTGTGTGTGCGCGTGTGTGTGTGACTGCACGTCCATGAGAGAAAGTGAGCACCTTTGTGTGTCCATATGTGTCTGGGTGGCGGAGAACGCGCCGGGCGCCCTGCTGGGAGCACAGATGGTGCCGAGGCCTGCCACTGCAGCGCTGACGATGGCCACATTCTCACATGGGACCCCCAGCTTTCTGGATCCCACACCTCCTGTTCAGGCCTGAACTGACAACCCCCCTCCTCCTCTACCACACACACACAAACACACACACACACACACACACAAGGCCAGGGTCCAGGCCATTGCCTATTTCACTACCCTGGAAGAAAAGACAGAACACAACACATGGACAAGTTGGCGCTCACACGCTGCCCAGAGTGTTCCCCTGTGCGTGAGTGCGTGTCCGAGTGATGTAAACGATGCAAATGCGAGAGTTAAATCGCTGTCAAATTAAGAGTCTCTGATGCTGAAACGACTTCTACCGTCTCCTTTTTGTGTCTTACACAAAACTGCATTTTCTCCCACTTCGTCTTCATTTTTCCGCACACTTCCATTTCTCTCCTCCACGTCTGCTCCTCTCTGTCTTCTCTTTTCCCGGCCCTCTAATTTCTTCTCCCTCCCCTCTCCCTCTCCCAGATGCCCCCTGTGGCTCGCTGTCCACCTGAGAGAAGTCTCATACATCTCCTGACAAAGTGACTAATCCTTCCCATTTCACAGCTCCATCCCACTGCTCCCTGAATGTTCAAAACTGTGTGTGTGTGTGTGTGTGTGTGTGTGAGGTAGGTGACAGGTGGGAGTATGTCACACAGGTTCAAGGTGTTTTTTGTTGTAACAAGCAGCTCAGACAGCTGCGGGGTCTGCTGAGCTCTGACTGATTAGAGAAATAACTCCATTACAGTCGTCTCGTCACTTTGCAACTTTCTGATGACATTTTCTTTAAAACCACGTCCACCTACACAAAGGAAAGAGTGTTTTCACGACCTTTAAAGCCTCTACATTTTTTTTCGCCTTATCCTGGAATACAATTTGATCCTTTCCAAAAAACTCAGTTTTCAAATTTGCATCTTATTTCCTCAGAAAGTCGGCAGTATTAGGCCTCAGCTGGATCGCTGATATAAGCCCTGCAAAGAATAATCATAACCATAAATCAGTGCACTGCTTCCTGTGTGTCTGCCACTTCTGAATGATTATGGGAATCACAGAGAAAGGGCATTTCAACCCAGACTAAACTCCTGTTCCTGAGGTGGTCTCTTTTTAAGGAATATCTCACCCTAAAATGAATAAATGAAGCCTTTTTATTTATTTTATTTTTTTTTATTGAGGTGTAAAAAGTTGGATCCGTTCATTTCAATAGCTTGCAAAAACTGAAATGAAAAAAAACCTTTGCGCTACAAGTGAATAGAGTAAAAATGAAATAAGTATTGAAAAAACAAACTCAAGAGACAGATATCACCATGAAACTTCCCCAGTGGATTCCTTGCATTCAGACAATTATTTTTTGTATTACAAGTTTTCAGAAATGTCTTTAAATATGCAAGTGAGGCGTTATCTGATGCTAAATCTACAGACACAAATTGAGACAGTAAAATAAACACCTAAATGTGTATTTTGGATGTTTTCTTTCCACTAGTCTGAAAGAAGACGTGTTCATGTCTGCGCCTTGAAGCAAGAGGCAGTTTTTCTCAAAGGATGCAGACACGATCATACAGTTTTACATCTGATTGTCATATCATTTTCTAAAACAGAAGTACGATCTAATGCGAGATTCAGAACATAAACAAAAAGCCTTTTATCGGAGACATCATGACCACACCCAGCGTCATCCCTCTGATGAAATGACCATCCTCTGGTGACTCCTCCACCCGGCTCCACACTCACTACATCAGCTGTGGGACGTAATTGCAGCAGGCACAAACAAAACAGCCTTGGAGGGGTCCTTCATGTCTTTGGCCGAGGGCCTTGCGGACTGAGGAGGGGTGACGCAGACCACCAAGCATAGACCATCTACACTTCTCCGTCTGTGGAGCAATTAGGGTGGTGGGCCATGTGTGTGTGTCCGTGGGCTCCAGCTGTCAGGAGGCCTCTGTCTCCTGGTCCTGACATGTCTCCGATACACCCCGCTGTGAGTCTCTCTGTGTCACACACACTCTACGGACCCGGCCGGAGCCCAAGGCGAGCTGTCCGTCATCTCACACACACACACACATTCTCTCTCTCTCTCTCTCTCTCTCTCTCTCTCTCTCTCTCTCTCTCTCAGGCACACACGCATGCTGAGTTTTCAATGATATGGGCCTTCTGGCACTGTGGTAGTACTTCTCTCTCACTCTCAGTGTGTATGTGTGTGTGTGGTGGCAATGAGCATGGCGGTGGCTGCGGGCCACGGCAAGTCATCCGTGCTTCCCCTTATCGTTTTAATCACCTCGTTAGGCGCAGCTAGTCCCCACACTTGCTGGCCACTGCCCCTCCTCTGGAA
>CALSCE010010649.1:8852297-8899080 GCA_943593645.1 Bovichtus variegatus
TCTATCTATCTATCTATCTATCTATCTATCTATCTATCTATCTATCTGTCTGTCTGTCTGTCTGTCTGTCTGTCTGTCTGATCTTTCTCAGGTGGCAGCTGCAGTGAGCTTTTAGCAAAACCATGTTTCTTGTTTGGAATCTTTTTATCTGTGGAGACTGAAGGTTGCATGAAATGTTCTTTCCTTTTCAGCTCAAGGGCCCCCTGTGTCTCTTTTTTTTTTCTATTTGGCATCTGTCAGTTTGTCAGTCATCCACCTGACGTTCTTGTTTTACCTTCAGCTTCAGCACCCACATGGGCCCAGAATGTTTGTATGTCGACAAGGCTGCTACTACAAGTCAGGCTGACATTTCTTCGGAAATGAACTTTTAAAGCCACACTGTAACTTTTTAATAGAAGTAATAACAACGGTTTTCCTCTTACAAATGAAAAGTTGACTTCATAAGAAACAAAACACACCTTTGCTGCTGCAGCATTACTTGGTCTGGTATGACCAATAGCTTGTGGGGGCTAATGTTAGCAAACTTTAGGTGTGTTGTACAAAAGACTTTACTGAGTTAGCTAGCTGCTTTTATATTCGGTTTATAGTTAGGTAGCCTAATAATAAAGCTATAATTGATATTTTTAGAATGACGATCAAATAATGTGGAAACAATGTGACAGAGAATCAGCACGTCAATCTGCAACTCCTCTCGGCACTACAGAGCTTTATAGTTTGTTTCAGCTTATTGTTTAGCATGCGGGTCGATAACCTTACTGTTTTGCTTCACTCCCACGGCTCTCATAGCGTCTTCCAGAAGACCCACTGAATGCCACCTGCTCAGCACCAAACAGCAAACACACACAGTGAGCATTTAGCAGCTGAATAGCTGGATAATTCCCTCAGGAGTTGGTGGAGACCAAAAACAGAGCGAAAAGAGAGAGAATGTTGACCCTACATTTGTCCATTGGCCAGAAACACGACTCACGAGGAAAGATAATGTTGCTCTGTAACGGCTTAGTGTGTAAATGAGCAAATGTTTCCTGACAAGTTCACCATGAAAGGTAATAATATGTCAATGTTGTGTGTACAGCTTCAGCTGCTCCAAAGTGGCACGCTTGGGGCAGGTTTAAAGTAATTGACTGAAGAGAAATGAAGGGAGATCCAATGTGTCATCACACTATTACATGTAATGCTACAGTGGCCGCTGTTCAGTAAATATCCACCTCGGGTCATTCACACCAATTTTACTGCTGGACAGTTTGTGTTTATTCGCACCAAACAGCCATTATAGCAACTGTTCAGACGTTAGCTGTAGGCGAGCTAGCGACCACTAGCTAGCTGGTGTGTGTGTGTGTGTGTGTGTGTTGAGTTCAGCCTCTGACTGAACTCAGAAACTCTGCTTCTTTCTATTATTTCCCTCCAGCTCCTCTGCTTTTTTCTTTTCCTCTTGTACGTTTCTGAAGCAGATACATAAATGTGACATTTTCTTTCGCTCGAGGTGAAACATTTTTGACTCACGCTAACGCATCTTTTCCTCAATTGGCGCCACCCCGGGCGAATTTGCGGCCACCCAAGTTTTTGCGCCTCTGAAATGTAGCTTCCCGGACTGTCTGATGACACAGAAACAGTAAAAATGTGTCACTCAGCAGAAGAACCCTCATGAGTCACTAAATAAAGGCAGCGAATCTGTTACATTCAACTAAATTTGCCACTGTCAGCAGTTTTCATCACCTAAGGAAAACTAAATCCAAATGTTTCATAATCATTTGATTTTCATGAGAACATCATTCAAACCTGACTGGTCCAATATTACAGGCTGCTCTATCAAAGCTTTAAAAAAAAAAAAAGAAGAAGAAAAGAACCCCAATATGTTGCATCAACAGATTGTCCTCTTCAGAACACAAAACAAGCTCTGCGATTCTGGCATGCCGTGGAGATAGACTTCTGCTGCAGCTTATTGAATGGAGGAGTCCATCTGCACGTCGCCGTGAAGCACTACAAGGCCATTTGTGCTCCTCATCCCAAAAGCTTCCGTAGCATCAGTCCTCTTCAATTTATTCTTTACAAACCCCCAGAAGGGGCAGGGGAGAGAAAAGTGACAGGCGAAGCCCAAACTGCTGAGGGCACTGAACAGCCTGGCTGACAGTGTGGCCGGTGCATGCTTGTGTGTGTGTGTGTGTGTGTGCGCGTGAGAAAGTACCACGTTTCGCCACAACCCCCCCCCCCCCCCCACACCCGTATGCACTGTGGGCTTATGTAATGGTGGAGGCCAAGAAGTGACCATATGTCAGGAGGTGTGTGCAGACAGCAGGGGATTATTCAGCGGCCATTATCGGCGTCAGGACATCCTTCTCCTCATCATCATTCAGGTACACACACACACACACCCCCCCACACACACACACACACACACATTTAATTCTGAGAGCTCACTAGCTCTGTGTAAATTGGACAGGGAGAAAGAGTATGACAACAAACAGCCATATGTTCACAGTACGAGGAACAACACTTGGGGCTTTTGGTGCTGCCTCATTTTTTCGCCCTCGCTTTTATTCTCCACATTGTTGGGTATTAAGGAAGTGTTCATGTTCAAGGGGAGAACTCCCCCGTCAATATTGCAGCTCTGCCCCCCCCACCCCCCCACCCCCTTTCCTCTCTCATAGAGGTGTGTGTTTGTAGGTGAAGCGTGCACATCCCTGTGTGTAGTATGAAGGGTGCTCGTGCAGCAGAAGTACAAAGCCTGGTCCATGTGTTGAAATGCAGCCCCCGGGATGGGCTGTATTATCCCTGCCTACTTCACCAGCAGGGTCCCGGGGCTCGAGCTGGCTCGTGGCCCTTTGTCTCCAAACAGATGGAAATGGGCAGAGGAGAGGAGAAGTGGAGAATCAGAGAGAGCAGGAGGAGGAGGAGGAGGAGGAGGAGGAGGAGGAGGGGGAGAATAGAATGGACGGAGGAAGGAGAAGGGGAGGGGAGGGAGAAAGAGTCAGTCTGTTCTCATTAAGTGCTGTATTGAAGACGACGTCCCCCCACAATGCGTCAGCAGCCGCGGATGGTCCCCGTCTCATTCAGACTCACGCTCTGACCATCTGTACCGCCGGCCTGTCATAAGGTGTGGGTGCATGCATTAGGCGGCGGCACACGGCCCAATCTGGCGAGTTAAAACGGTGATATTCATTGGCTTTCAATTTGGTTAAGATCTTTTAAATCCAATTGTTGGGCCTTTGTCGAGCTCGCCTCATTGGTTGTGAGTCATCGTGAGTCAGGAGGGGAGTTTATTCAACATCCTGCTGTCTCAGAGGGCACAGCCAAGATGCAGATTTATAATTACTGAATCATAAAGACATTATCTCAACTTTAATCCTCTGTTATAAGGACTGCAAAATGAATTGTTTGCCCTGTCCTGAACTTAATTCCAAAACAAAACATTTTATCATTATTGCAGAGCAGAACGGTCAATAAGGGCTGCAACTGATGACTGTTTTTTGATTCGTCTATTTTTAGTTTTAGTTTTTCGATTGACTGATTATACATTTGGTCCGTACAATGTCAGCAAATAGCAAACATTGCAAGTGTCCAGAGCCCACGCTGAGGTCTTAAAGTGGCTTGTTTTGGTCAACAAACAAAGCCCGGAGATATTCAGTTTGTTCTCAAAAGACAAAGAAAACCACAGAATATTCACATTTGTACAGTGAAAACAAATAGTTCAATTGTTTATTTATCACCAAAGTAGTTGCTTTTGTTAGCCTTTCTTAAATTAACGAGTCAAGTGCAAATCTTGTATTTTATTTTTCTTGTCTCTTCACATTAAGGGCCAAAGGGAAAGCTCAACTTTTTAGACGGCCCCCCTGCGTAAAATTAATTGTGGCCCCTTTGAATTAAGTAAAAATGCAAGAGCTGCCTTAAGGCCCGTACTATTTCAGGTTATATTGTACTTTAGTTGTGCATTCTGCTGCTCACATTTGCAGGTAATTGCAATTGCTTCTTTGTGACTGTTGTTGCATATGGTATTTGTTCCTTTTATTGTGTGTTTTCCATGCTTTCCATGCATTTTTATACAGTAGCCAACATATACAGTATAGTAGATGTTCATAATGTATACAGCATTCCAGTTTTCAAACATTTTAAAACCTACTTATGCTGTTCTTGTACTTCAGCTGCTGTGACACTTTGTGTCAGATGGTTACAAATCCTTGAAAGTCCACGCTCAATTCAGCTTCTCATTTTTTGGTTAAAATTGGCAGAAATAAAGACATTTGCCGTAAAGAAGATGTGGATATTTGTATGAAACTTATGAATTTACATATATATATATATATATATATATATATATATTTATATATATATTCTTTTTCTTTTTTTTAAATGTCATTCCATCTCCATAGCCCACCCTTAGCTATAACCAGTATACATACACCTACTGGGATTGGGACTTTAACCCTTATTTATCACACACTGAATGTAATTGGCCCCTGAACAGAGAATCTCATCTGGCTGACTGTAAAATATCTCACATTTACACTGTGTGTGTGTGTGTGTGTGTGTGTGTATGCGTGTGGTCTCATAAACTGCATCTCTTCCCACTTCGTCTTCATTTTTATACGCGTTCATTTTTCTCCCCTATTTACCAAAAACCCCTCTAAACTCATAAAGTCCGTGTCTTTGGGGAGGAATCCATCCATCTTCCGGACACCAAATTGGATTGATCTCAGGGGCCCCCACCTCGCCTTTTCAATAGGGGCCATCTGCGCGCGCTTTCCGCTTTAAATAGGCCTACACGTGAAAAAGTGACAGCACGACTGCTGCTCGCCGTCACACGACGCGCGTGCCATTGTAATCTGATTTCATCACTTTCACTGCAGCTGATTGCTTCACACACCCGGACACGGAGGTCTTTTGTTAACTTGTAAATGCTATATTGATTTTTTTAAATAGTTTTAATTAATAATGTCTATATATTAACTTTTTACTTCCAACTTTTTTTTTTTTTAATATATTCCTTTTGTAGCGGCGGTATTTATTCCCAGCCATATTACTTGTATATAAGGCCACTATAAATCCAGAAGTGCAATATATCAACTAACTTACTGTTTTTATAGTTCACAGCAAAAAATACATTTCTATTTATAATATATATCTTTCTTAATTTTTGGTTGTTGAGCGATGACAATAAAGGAATTATGTTCTACTTTTAACCAAGCTAAAATAATTGTAAAATGAGATGCTACTTCTGAACAAACAAGCAGATTGACACGCAACAACCACAAATAACAATATGATTTAACTTCATCTTTTATTTAAAAAAAACATTGTAGGTGTAAAATACAGCAAATTTCGGCCTTGAGGAAACATTCTTTCAGTTTTCTATAGGCCTAGTTAAGCTTCCCGCTCATGTAATAGCGGCAAAGTGCCACATGGTGGCGCACTCATCTTGAACTACGATGCTTGGCAGCTGCTGATGCACAGATTCTGATAAAGAATCCGCATGAAATAGATGTTTATCCGCAAAGAATAAGGGTCAATTATAATAAAATAATAAAAGAAAAGAAAAGCAACCAAATAAAACAGGTGTTTGGTCTGTTATTCTTAAAAAGCTTATATCAAATATCGTTCATGGTCATTTACCAATCTGACGAAAAACATGTATTTTATTTATTTATTATTTTTACCTTTTCATACATTTGTGTATATAAAAATATTGATAGAGATTAAACACACTTTCCCCATCTTCCATCCCCCATCCTTGACACAGCATGGGTGTTTATTTGGCTCTCCATGGGGAGGGAAAGGGGTCGTGTCCCAGTCATGACCTCCATTGTGTTCTGGAGGGGAAGAGATATATCTCAGGGTGTGTGTGTGTGTGTGTTGTGGTAAGGATGCAGTTCAAAGGAGGACAAAATATTGATTCATACACAGCCGTGTAATTGCTGGAGGCATCTGTTGCCTTGTGGTCTGAACTTCCATGTGTGTTTGGAGTCTGGATGAACTGGTGTGAGACCCCCTTTGTCTCGCGACACAATAGAGGACGAATGGCAGCAACAGCAGAGTAATGTGAAATCAATTGGTGGGGATATATGCTTTAATTGATTTTTTAAATCTAGATATACTTACCGAGGTTAAAGGTGCACTAGTATAGGAATTGGAAATTGGGTCTACTTATTTACATGCAGAAGATGTTACAATGTAGTTTCTGTGATTCACAAAAGCAGGTCAATTTTTTATACAATACTGTTTAATAACAACCAATAGCCAATCAGGGTGCAGCATCTGGACTGCTCAGTGAGTACTTCTACATTCATTCCTTTAAATCAGTGTTTCCCATCCTTTTTGTAACTGTGACCCATTAAAGCTACAGTTCAACATTTGGGGAAAAGGTGCTGATTCTCTTTCTTGCCCAGAATTATATGAGATCCAGTGTTTATGCTAAGTTAAATTGACTTGCCTCAAGCTGTATATATATATATATATATATATCAGGTACAATAAGAATCAATAAGAATCATTTTGTATAGCAGTCCTATTCTGCTCATTGAATTGTGACCCTCGGGTTTTATCTTGCGACCCCTTGAAGGAGTCCCGGCCCCCAGGTTGGAAACCACTAATCTAACTAGGCTGGATGGTTTTGCATTATTTTCTTGAGCCACATTTTCTTTTTCAATTATGATTTGTATTGTTTCTTTCACAGACATCCAAAGCGGCAGTCAAATGTATTTTACAGATAAATATTCACACACACAACAACAAGACAAGACTAAAAACAAAAACAGCGCGTACAAAAATAAGGATGTGCACAAAAGCCACAGGGTAGTTGTTGGCAATGAAAATCTTAAGTCCCAGGCGCCTCCAACAACGCAACATACGACATAAAAATGAAATAATGTAATAAAGTTATAAAATAGTGCAAGGATGTGATGTTGCCTGGGGTCTGCCCGTCAGGAAGTTCAGGATCCAGTCACAGAGGACGCTGGTGAGCCCGAAGTCCCTGAGCTTAATGACGAGCTCGGAGGGCCCGATGGTGTTGAATGCTGAACTGTAGGCAATGAACAGCGCTCTCACATATGTGTTCCTCCGGTCCAGGGGGGGGCGAGGCCAGTGTGGAGAGTGAGGGCGATGGGCTCACAGGTCACACTTCATTCAAAAGTATCTCCAAAACTGAAAATATTTCAACTCTTCAATGAATCTCTTTCTCTGAAGCCACTTGGACACTACAGCATTCCTGTGTTTCATGTCAATAAAAACACCAGTGCCCCCAAGCTCTTCCTGTAGCACTGTGCAATGAGTCACAGCAGCTTTAGCAGTAGGGGAGGATCAGCGTCCAATAGAAAATATTTCTGTGTTTTCCTTTATTATAGGTTATCTGACGGAAACATTTTTACATTCCCTTTTAAGAGGCCGCTTCAAGGCCTCAGTGACTTCATTGTGTCTCTGTCACTGACTGTGTCCAGGCCAGATTGCTATCACTGCGCTGTTTAGTTCTGCTTTGAGTTAGTGAGTGTTTGTATCACTGTTTACCTTGTTCGGCCTTATGAGCTGTGACCAAAACACTTTCTTTGCATGGGTGGACGAGAGAATAGATGGCGCGCTTGTCTAAGTGTGTGAAAAGCTTTGTGAGAAGTCTTTTGTAAACGTTGAGAATTGAATAGAATTGTATACTAGCAATGCTACAGTATATAACAAGAATAGAATGTAACCTCTAAAACCAGTTTTGTTTTTTATATATTTGTAATACGTGGGCTTGGTGTTCTGAACCGACTGCAACATGTGCTTTCTCTGCAGGGAAGATGTTCCAGCTTGTTTCCATGGCATCAACACTTTTATTTGATCGCTGTCAATTTTCGCCCGTTGACATGTGTGACATCTATGTAATGCAAATCTAAGTCTTGTCGAGGCAACTGTGTGAGATCCTGGCATTCTCCGCTCACATCTGCTTGTTTAGACATCGCTGATCAGAAAAAAAAAAGATTGATCACAAATCACCAGCTTTGACCAAAGGATTACAACATTATTTATAGGTGTATTTTATCTTTCCATAGGAATACGCCAGTGCTTTTTGCGCTCACGTTTTAAATAGGCTTTTTGAGGAAAGTGGTGGTTCATGGGTTAAAGTCAGGGACACCTATATGTGCACTTACGTCATCTAGGGGAAATTCATTCTTCTGAATTTTGTACCCGAGAAGTGAAGATTAAGAGTGCAAAATTATCAAATTAGTGTTTTATATACATTGAACTATAATGCTGTTGTATGTTTACTTGGTTAAAGCCCCCCCCCACACACTCAAAAATGTGTTTTGCTTATTCTGAATAGGAAGTTTGAGTTTCATGTATGAATGATGTGGAGTTAGACAGTAGAAGGCTCTTTTCACTGTTTCTTTGTGCTGAGTTGAGGACATGTCCATATGAGATGATTTTGGGACATCACAACTAGTTTGGAAGCCAGTCATGGTCTAATAATAATGTTAATAATACTAATACTAAATACTAATACTAAAACTTTATTTATATATCTACATATAGATATATCTATAGCAGTTTTATGCAAGAATTGAGCACAAATTGCCCCAAATAGACATAGAAACAGGGATATAATGCCTAATTAATAAAAAAAAGATGGAAAATAAAACACACTTGATAAAACTATTAAAAAATAAGATGAAATAGAATGCATATATTGTATAACATAGGATATAAAATAAAACCCACTGAATAATAATTATAATAATAAAAAAATAAAAAAATGAAAATATTAAAATCAGTACCCATAATTGACTGTATTTAAAAAACAAAATAAAAAAATAAAACTTTTGTGGAAAACCCTTATGGACACAAATGATCATTCAAAGCAAAACATTTGAATATTTCTTAAAACATGGAGTCAGGAGTGTTTTTTACGTTTATATTTTTGCTATGCTGTAACAACTAATGACAAATACCTTAAACTACTCATCGTTGGGACCCCTCCTGGTGCCCGCTTTGAGAATCACTACCGCCCCTCTATACAGTATATTACCGTAATGAACTAGCTCAGTGTACAGCAGGTTCACTTGTACTTGTGTTTGTAATAACGGCAGTGGCTTCACGTGTTGAAGACACCCCCCCTAGCGCCATATTTCCGCACTACAGCCCATATGTTGAGAAGCACTGCCCCCTGTGAAATTCCTGACTGCCAGGGTGATTCCTCCGGTCACCGAGGGCTGCTTCCTACTGTAGGCAGCGTCGCGTGCGCTCTGGGGCAAACTATTTAATAACCCTCTGGATAAATGATCAACTACGGCAATGATATCTCCACCGATAAAGGGTGAGTTGTGATTCAATACAACGCAGGAGATAGTGTCAGTCAGATGTATTCTGCAGATGTTAGTGTGCGGGCTCAGTGGTGTGTGAAGCTCTATATGTTATAATGTGCTGTCTTCATTCCTAAAGCCTACAACATGTAGGTTACCGAGCCTACCTATTGTTACATACACGGCACAAAGGCTGCTGTTCAGGGTTAGACTGAATACGTGTTTTTAAAAGAAAGACTTGGGAACACGCCCTTGCTGTCTTTTCCTACCTGTATGAAAGGGAATCCTTTCAACTTGGTTTGAATGTCCTCAAACTGCGGTCAGACCAACGCTCAAAGCCCGACCGGGGAAGTTCACCGTATTTGTTCATTTGTCGCTACAGTTTCGAGTTTGTCAAATTGTCCGTTTGGTCAAACATACGTTTTTTTTTTTATAGCGCCTCTCTGAGCCAGAAACTCCCAGAGCCACTGTGAGACAGTAAAAAGTCAACTATGTTACTATGTGCGGTTGACTGGATCCGCATTACCCCGCTGGTGCACCGCAGCTCAGCTGTAAACTGTAACCTGCGGCGGCGGAGTTGACGCGGACGGATACATTGTAGCACTGAAAACAACCGGTAAGCCAAAAAACCCAGCGGACCCGTTTGGAAGCACCGTAGCCTGCTTTGGGGTTTCAAGTAGCCGCACGTATAGGTTACTGAGGTGAGGGAGAGCCAGAGGGGGGGCTTCCGAGGCCACGGTGAAACCAGGGAGTTTCCTGCCTCTAGGTCCGCCTGCCTGGCGGGTCACAGGTAGGGGCTGGGCGGGTAAACCTGCTCTGGAGCTCCACCAGACAGAAGTGACTCCTGGTAAAGTAACACGTATATGTCCTCCTCGCATAGCCTACTTTCCTCTATGCTTCAATAATTCTAGGCTTAATAAAGCTCCTCCTTTTTGGTTTACTGTCCAGAGTTAAGCTCAGTATCTTATGTTCTGTTTATTAAAATGTTTTATAAGCTAGTTGCTGCCATGTAAATTGGTAAGAAAATGCTAAGCAGGTGCTTCAGTAGCACGTGTTCAGTCTGGTGACTCTTAATTAATAACCGTTATTGGTTTTTGTTCGCTCCTGGGGATCTTCATTTGATATTTGTTAAACTTGTGATGTTACTGGACAGAAACTTTACTTGAATAGCCAAACTTTACACAATGAAAGCAACAAGATAGGCTTTTTTGTGTTGTTTTAATATTAAGCAATGTGAGCACTAATCTGCTCATTTGCACTTAACCATGTGTTCTAGCAATATAAGGTCAAAAATAGTCAAAATAAAAAAGAAGAAGCCCATCACAATGTTACAGACCAAAACTAAAATATACTGTATTTACAATGTTTTAAAACCAAGGAAAAGAAAGCAAATCCTCACATTTGAGAAGCACACAGTTTGAGCGATTTTGCTTGATTTAAAATGACAAACTATTAATCACCTGTCGAAACAATCGATTTATTAACAAAGTTATTTACATCTAAATATTACGAAAACACTGCAAAAAAGAATAAAAAGGAGACTGAATGGTCATGCTTTCACATTATTTAATATGAACACTGCAATAAAAATAAAATGCAGTAGGGACGCTCTGCATCTGAAATCTGCTGAGCAGAAGCTGCACAGTAACATATTCTGACATTGTGGGAGCCCCCGCCAACACTAAACGCTGAAAACAACTGGTTCTTCCTCGCCGTAAATTATGCAAGACCCTCATTGTCGTGACGACTTGTATGTTCTGGATGAGCTTAACATTTGAGAGTTTTGCATGGACCCTTATTCTCGTTCCTACCCAGACAAGTGGTGGCGGTTGTGCGTGACAGCTGCAGGGAGAACATCGATGGCAATGATTACACCTGTCAAGAGCTCTCAGATGTGAGGTGTGCGCCTGAGCGTGGCGAGCTACATGGATGTGTTGCCTGCCTACAGAGCTCACAACATGTATGTTAATATCAGCTAAAAGCATTTAAGGTTCCGGGGTGAAAATGTTCTAGACGGTGCACTTTAGTTGGACAGAGTTATTCCAGTCACATCACTTGTATCCGCGGTGCATAGTGCCGCATTAGCTAGTAACGCAAGCTGTCAGTCAACTACAACAGCCTTTATGTTGCCATGGTGATTCTGATAAACATTATCTCCATTTCGCGGATAGGTCAACTGTTGGACTTCTTGGCTTCAGGCTTGTTTCCAGTGCTGTATTCCAAAGAAACGCTGAGAAAAGTTTATCTCTTGAGAGGAAACGGCCAAAATGTCCGTGTCATTTTCCTCCTACTGTCTGTCAACTCACCGTTTTACAGTCCAGCTATGACGAGTGTGGTCTTGTTCTCCTACATGAGATAAATGAGGACACCCCTGGTGAGTTTTAGGCAGCAGAAAAGTCACATTCACAAGGTAAAACATCATGAGGGAATAAGAAGCTGTAGAAACGCTGGTAATATCTAAATATTAAACATAAGACTATAAATAAGTGTGTTAACAAGTAGGCCTTTTTAAATACTGCCAGAGTTTTCAACACAATCAATAGTCTAGCGTGAGTATGGAATATAAATGCACTATTTAGATATAATTCATCAATATTCCATGAAGTCTATCTTGTGCTTTCTTTCTTTCTATATCTTTATCTCCAATGGCAATACAAGTCCATAATTCCACTCAGAAATCTAAGGGGGAAAATGTTTATCCTCCTGACTCCGAAACTTGCCCGACAATTATCACGTTTTCCGGTTCTTTCAGCATTAAAGTGATCCAGTGATGTTGTCAGTGCATCCATGGGTACATTGCATGTTAACAGCTGATTCGTCATACTTTTAATGTCAATTTGCCAAAAGCAATTGTCTTGGTTTTTGTCTGAGGGTGTCCCACAGTGTTGAAAACCGCTGGTTTATAACGACTACATAACTCCAGCTGGTTTATTCACTGACCGCTCAGGATCAGCTCATTGCAGTTGCCTAGTAACACCAGCACAAAAATGCAACAGGTAAAGGCCAAATGTGAATGAAGCACAAGGGTGTGGGTCGGTGTTAGTCAGACATACCTGTTATTGAGAGCAGCGAGAAACTGATAGCGGTTTGTAATCAACACTGCACAAAAGGTGCATGCTAATGATCCTTCGGACAATCGGATGTAATAATCCAATCTCTTGAAATGATAATTCCATATAATGGACTCTGGACCTGCTGCTGTTTCTCCCCTCTGAGGGGTTAAATACGGTGACACTCGGGGAATGTTGATTGAATTCCGCAGAATTAATGACCCTCATTTGCTCAGTCATGGACAGCAACACAGCGAGCATGTGACCGGGCCAGACTTCCACAGTGATTTGCTTTAATGTTCCCTCGTGTCCGGGCACGTCTCGTGACTGCGGCCGTCACGGAGTTACCTTCTCTCGAGCTGAAGAGAAGTCATTATTGTGCATGAGCTGATTGTCTGTAATTATGTCGCGAGGAGAGGTGTTATCTCAGTAATAACAGAGGCAGCGCTACGAGGGCGTCATGGTTACGGAGGGTGGGGATGAGGCGAGAGGGAGAAGTTACTGGCTGGGAATAAGCTTAATTTCTATGAATGACCGCAGACATGTTTAATAGATTATGTCAAAAGGCCCAGCCTAGTTATCCACTATAAGTAGTTGTGTGTAAATCCCTAATTTAGCATGTAAACCCATCATCTCATGTTGGGTAAACATAGGTCATATACACCATTAGCTCTAAATTCGTATGAGCTTTTAATAGCACCTTTTGTTCAAACTTCCTCCCAAGATCACATGTTTTCTACAGATTCAGCCCTGATGATTCCAATTGTCATACATTTGTCTCTTTTTTCGCTGTGGTTCTGTTGGATTATTATTATTCTAAAGAAGAGAAACTGTTCTTTCCAATGCAGATCAGTGTAAAAAGTAGTTTTGGAAATCAAAGGCGTGCCATAAAAAGGCTGTGGGATTTCTGGATTAATCACTGCAGAGTGTGAATGAGCTACACGGGGGCTTTTCACTTCTATTCTGCAGAAAGAACAGATGAATGGCTCGCCTGAAAGGAGGTTTTGAATGAAAACATAACGGATCGTTTTATCTGGTTCATTAAATGCTTAATTTGCCGCTCTACACAGGGAAACTGGAAGTACTCTTACTGCTCCTTGCTGGACTCCTACTCCTACAGTAAGTGTGTCTGCAGAGGTTCAGGTCAGTGTGCAGGGCTGCACCTTGGTGCTTCACTGACTTCTGAGTCAGACTGACTTTAAAAGTTTGTTGGTGTGTTAAGGGGTCAGTAGACCCAGTAGGTTCTGAGTCAGTCATCCATCCCTGGAGTTTCCCTAAACGGCTTCAGAAAGGTCAGTTTCGAAATGACTCTTCATCAGCTCAAGCTGCAGCCATAACAATACTATGCATTCTTGTGTAAACTACACAGAGCAAAAACAAAAAAAAAAGAAGTAAAAATGAGATATTGAGAATAGTGATGAGATGTTACACTACATACTGCAAAGCTTCAGCATTTCCATGTATTCACTTGAGCCGTTGATAATCGACTGACTGTTTTTGTTGGACGTGATGTGAAAGCTGCAGCCGAGCAGAGCTGATGTGTTTACGGCGGCGGCTGACAGCAGATGTCTTCTGGCTCCAGTTTAACTTCGCTGTAGCGCCACGCTCCGAGATGAAAGTATTTTCTTGGGCTGTTTTACGCTCGGCTGTCTGTTTACATTGCCAGTTCAGGCCGCTGGATGTTTATCCCGTCCTCGAGTCTACGCTCAGGTTGTTACACCTGTTAGCTTGTGTGTTTTTATTTGTTCCTCCGGAGTGTTTTGTAGGTGCATTTTCACTCCCTGGTGCTGTTACATCAAGGAATTTAAAGTTTGGCACTCAGAAGTTTTCCTAAACAATAATTCATGTTGAATAAAATGGCCTTGGGAGAGACTATGCCCTTCATGCTTCATGATTGCTGTGATAATGTTGCCCTTCTTCCTCTCACGCTCCTCGTTGCCAGTGTTTGCCAGGACAAACAGACAAGCCGGCAGCTCAGCAGGGGGCTTAGATTACTGTGAAGAACCTGCCAGGGCTCCCTGCCCCCCTCCCTCCCTCCCTTCCCTAGTGGGGGATTCCTATTTCAGCTTCGGACTCTCCCTGTAAACTTGAAGTGGTTCCGCTTACCAATTTTCTCTGGCATGGCAAAGACAGAAACCACATGTGAGAACACCCGCAGATCCTGTTTCAGTTCAATATAGACCTCAGAGCCAGGCTTCTCGCTGGGCTGGTGGTGAGGACGGTAGTGAAAAGTTTTCTCAGCGTGAAGTATCTGATGGTTTTGTGAGGAAACACAGGAGCAGGAAATAATCGATACTCTCTATACTGGCTGCACTCTGATTGAACCTGGACCACGCACTCATTTAACCCTATTAATCCCTTATTTAGCCGCGGGCCCTTGCTTTTAAGAGGATTAAAACAGGTGATGGAAATGCCTCTGTGATTCTGTCTAGCTTGCTTAGCAGTCATTATTCATTGGGTAAATTCCTGCAGTCGAGCATTAGCAATGTTTGGCCACTTCAAGTCCTTTTAAATCAAACATGATTCTCAAACCACCTGTAGCTGGATCAGGGGCCACATCCAGCTACACTATTATAAGACTCCACGCATATTTAGAACATATTGCTAAATATTTCTTTAAAACAATCTTCATGATCAGAGCGTGAAAAATTATACCACTCGCTACGCTAAATGAGAAGCTACCGCTAACAGCCAGCTAACCTAGCTTAGCATAAAGACTGGCAACGAGGAAACCGCTGCCCTGACTCTGTCCAAAGGTAACAAAATGCACTTACCACCATCTCTGAGGCCTTAACACGCTGTTGCTCATTTATTTTATCCATACATACAAAGTGTTAGGTGACCCACAGGTCATTTGAGTTTGAGATTCTTGCTTTAGACTAAAATGTTCATATCTTAATAAAAGAAAGTCATCTGTTTTTACAAGTGACCCATGTTAACTAAGGATTTTGGGAAACCTCGAGATGTCCTTGACTAAAGAAATTCTTAGTCGACTAACACACACTTGATTTAATCAACAAATCTGTAAATCGTAGTTACTGAGCTGTAACAATCCCAGTAGTTTCCAGCAAAACCCCGATCACTTGAAGCATGGAGTCTGAGCAGCAGCAGCTGGTGGAGGGACTGCAGAGAACCAGTTGAAGGAGGATTTGTCACCTTGTGAGGATGATTCAGGCGTTTAAAAATGATTTGCACAACCAGCATATCCAAATATGCAGTTGCACAACCTTCAAAGCATTTTCAGTCGTTTGACAGTGACGCATGCTCACACGTACAGACGACAGAGTCACTCACAGATGTGCCGACACCACAGAACTGGGTCATACTACATGTTTTGTGAGTGCCACTGTGTATTTTTGGACCCAGTGAAGTGTGTTTCCCTCCAAGTGGCTGATAAAGATTGGAGTTTGCGTGCACTGAATCTGGCTAAGTGACTCCTTTTTTCCTGAATGCAGAAAAGCAGGGATGTCTAGTGAGGGACAGGGCTTGCTCAGTATCTCAACACCTTTAAGGCGACCGGAGTCATAAATGAGCCATAAATCATTCTGAAAGCCCGGCCTGAGAGTTTCAGTGCAGGTTTCCATTGGTAGGCATACTGCAGCTTTAGACTATGTCAGGACAAAGTAGAGTATGAAAGAGGGGTTATGAAAGTGTTTGAAGCACTCTGGATGATGGATGCAGATATTACAAAATAGGAATGTGTTCATACTTCCCCCTAAAATACTGTAGAAAACCTTTAAATGTGCTGTCACTTGACCTAAAACAAAAAGACAGCCCTCTGGTTAATATCAGCTATTTCTGTCCTCTCCATAGGATTTATGGATGTTTAATGCCAAGTGTGGGTGTGCTGGCTCAAAGTGCACATGTACAGGGAAGTGGGGGCCTTCTGAACAGAAATGAGATTTAGGTGTTTTTGATTTAAGTTTGTTTGAAGTACATGTGTATTTCACACCTGCATCACACCATTTTTCCTCCCTATCGGGGGGTGGGGGGGGGGGTGTGTGTGTGTGTGTGTGTGTGCGTGTGCGAGTTATACGAGTGTTTACAGCATGCCTCAAGCTACCCATGACTCACTTTTCTCTTTCTCTCTCTCCCTTTGTGCAGTTAATCACATGTGTGCTTTTAATCGGACTCTTTTGAGCCACATGTATCTTATTTCTAACAGCTCTCATCTTTTACTTTGTCCTATAAACCATCTCTGCTCACTTACTCAAGTGCACTCTACAAACGTCCTCTGATCAGCCACTATTTCCTTTAAATTTAGTCATGAAACCCTCCACCTGCTCCAGGGACCGCACATGGAATAAGTCTTGTTTTCTTTTTTTTAACTGTGTCTGGGGTATATCAAACTATTTGATGATTAAGTGGGTTCTGCATCTGCACACATCGTCTTTACTGCACGTTGATCCTCTTGGGGAAAGAATGCAGCTTGATTTTAATGGATATTACTTAATATAGGTCCAGTCAGACAGCACAATTCCCCTGCAACAGCCACTAATAATAATAGTAATTCATGCAATCACAGTGTTATTAGTAGATAAAAACATCAATCCAGCTGGAGAAAGTTTGTTCAGTAAATAATGTTGCATGCATGTTGTTTCAAAGACGTGTGTTCATATTGTGTGTGTGTAGATGGGTGGTGTAGCATGTCTAGTTGTGGAGTCACCACATAGGAATGCTGCACATAGAGAACTAAATAATGACAATTCATATTTAAATTTAGATTTACAGCTGACAGAGTGACAATCTCTAAACATTTGCATGCCTTCATTATTAAACTGTTCTTATCTTTTTATGTTTTTGAGGTCAGAGATGTAAAAGTAGCCTTATCTCAGTCCCAGTTGTAAATCGATCAGTACTGCTGCAGCAGCTTGTGTTTCTATTAATAAAACTAAATCGAATTTTCAGAGATAGTGCATTAATAACAACAACTTAAAACATTTAAGGCACATTTAGAGATATAGACAACTGACCACCATATTTGTTTAAATTAAAATTTGTGATTTTAAATTTTTTTTCTCTTATATTTACCACTTTACTGTCAGGGAATATCTACGTTTTTTTCCCGTATAAATTTACGACTTTTAATCAAGGAAATTCAGATTTCTTTCCTCGTTGTATTACTTCCCTCCCCGTCTCTGTATTTATTTATTTAGTGTTCCCTAACACGCCGTTGTAGATATGAAATAGAGAAAGAACAAGAAACTCTTTGTGACACTTAAATCACTTACTACTGGTTGGTTACAAACTGTAAATCAATGAATCGTAATTGGAATAGATATCGTGCCCAGGGACTACAGATAAGAATGAGCTTCGGCATATTTACATTGAGGTGGAAACTGAAATGTTGATGAATGTGATAATATAACATTTTATCAACAGCAATTTCCTAGTCCGGATACATTTTTTTGTTTGAAAACGTTATCAATTCCTCTTAGCGAATGCATCCTGGGGCTGTGTCGAAGTGTTTGTATAGACGTCACGTAACGCTTCACTGAAAAGTTCCATTACTTTCCAATGAAGCGTGTCTTGGCCACGAGCAATTAATTTCTTCAGTATCATTAATGCCATCCTCTGCGCATTGCTGCTGTGGCAGTGTGGCTCAGGAGAGAAAATGTAACATGCAATATACTGATACAATCAACTGTTAAAAGTAACGACATGTGAATTTCTCCTTTTTTTTTGAACTTTTCCCAACCCCTGACTCGCTCCCAAACTGCCAACACCTCCATCTTATTGAACCGCTGCTGTGAAAAAGAGGCTTTTATCTTCACCACACTCTCGCTGTGCTCGTCTTCTCAGTGCTTGCCAGTGTCAGGCTTAAATAGTTCTCTGCGTGTCAGAGACTTAAAACTGCCTCTGAACAACAGTTGTCAGCCGTATGGGGATAAGAGCAAATTGCTGTTTCAGGGTCGCAGTGTTTCCTTTATGTGGAACGCTCAGCTGTAACCTCCCGAAAGATGCCTATAACAGTGTTGTCACTGCAGGTTTGGAGCCAGAACATTTGGCACTTCTGAGTATATAACAAATACTAAATGATAAAAAGGAGATGTGACGAAAAACCTGTGACTTGAGCGATTGATTCTAATGTTTCTTATTTCATGTCAGACACTGGCTCCATCTCGTTGGCTCCTCCTGTCTCTCAATGTGGGCAGGTTTCCCAGACATTTCAACTTCTGAAATTCAAATTTCCTGTCTGTCTTCCCCTCGCTCTCCTTCCAGGTTGATGTTTCCTCACCGGGCGCCCCCAGGGTCGCTTTCAAGCCTGACTGCCGACAGATCGCCACCTCTGTCAGCCTCCTGAGCGAGCCGATTGGTCGCCTCCAGCTCATTAACACCACGCACAAGGTTCTGCTGCATCTGCCGGCGGTCTAGCCGAGCCCAGCGGCCTGGGAAGGACTGCATCACCATGGATACAGAGTCCACCTACTCGGGCTACTCCTACTACTCCGGACGCTCCCGGGGATCCCACAGGCATGGGTAAGACTAAACTCTGCTTTGTCAATAATTCTGTTTCCTCCTGCCTCTGCTTTCACCCGGAGGATACCTGCCAAAGTGTCACCAAATCCTTACCAGGGCCGAGGCTGCTGTTCAGTCACTGAGCTTTGCACTTTGACCTCCCTAAAGGAGACCAAATACAGTATTGTAACAGTTACTGCATTAATCACTCAATTTGCTTAACAAAGAAACTAATTTTGATAATCAATTATTATTTCAAGTAAGGATGTTAACAATGGACCGTTTAACCCTTAACCAAGAACCACCTGGTCACCTTAAGTGAGACATGCAATGGCAAACAGAGACGATGCAGACTATAACAGTATAAAATAAATGTTAATTTAAGTTCATTTGTTATTATTATTATTCCATTTTTGTATTTTATCAGTTGCAAAAGACAAAAAAGATAACAACAATATATATGCATTAGATATCAGCCACCTGCCTCGCCCACTGAAAAGGCCGGCCACTACTAATTGTAAAAAAAAATAAAATAAAAAAAAAAAATGTTTTCTTAAAAAAAAAAAAAGTAAGCTTTGCGATTGGGTGTTTCTTGCCAAAATGCACATTAGGAGTTGAGGGTTTGACTTTTTTTCTCAAAGAAGCAGATCCTTTTTTTTTTTCACGCACTTGTTCATCTTGTACTGATGATTCAACGATTCATATCTATCCAAGCCAAAGAAGTGCTCCAACTGTGAGTCACGTAACACCGTCGAGAAGAATGAACGTGACTTTCACTTCTGCAACCGGGACACCTGAAATGGCTCCTCCCACTTTGCACATCTACATTGTGAAATATGTTGGACCAAAAGAGTTGGGTTTTACAACCTGCTGGCTACAATAAGGCCAAAAGTTTCGACTTCCTCCGGCCTAGCATGAGTGGAGCCCACAGCTTGTGTAGGCGCATTAGTCTGTCAGCAGTGAAATGGCTGTGGTTGACAGGCCTCAGGAAGGCAGCAGGAGACAGGTGCTGAACAGGGCGGACTGACTGATGCCTCAGTGGAAACGCTGAGAGCCTGAGAGGAGGCTCCTGTTCCACAACAGCCCCTCCCTCTTCACTGACGGCCCCCTCTTGCTTTTTCACCATATATCTCTCGGTTCTTCGTGGCCACTCCCACCCTCGCTGCCACCTGTTGCCGTTTAAGGGACTTTGTGTCTCATGTCGTCGTCCACTTTGTCACATCTCCTTCCCCTTCCCTCTTTATCCTCCTCGCTCTTGTCCTCTTTATCTCTTTCCTCTCCTTTCCCTCATCATATCCTCACTCATTTTTTGGCTCCCATGTGACCGTCGTGATATGAATGCAGCAGCTGCCCCTTTCTCCTTCGCTCTTGACCTCTCCTCTGAGCCCCCCCCCCCCCTTCTTAAATGGATTCCTGGCTACTCTCTGAGGATGGGAAGGCGCAGGCGTATCACTTGTTCCCCACTTGCGCGCATTCCCCAGGGCAGGAATGTGCCCTTGTAGCTCAAAGTTACGCTGAGAAAAAGTGGTCTGGCTTCGTTTGGAATCAAAGATGGGGGGGAGAGGTTGGTGGTGGTGGTGGTGGTGGGGGTGGTGATGGTGGGAGCTCCTATCACTTCTGTTTCTGAAGCCTTTCGAGTGAGTGACAGCAAATTGGAGAGGAACATATGGGCAACCCCGCCAAGCGCCTTTTCCGCTCCACCGCCCCTCCGCTCGTTACCATGACTGTGCCAAAACCACCGGCTGGACTCTAATTTGATATTGAAAAAAAAAAAAGAAAGAAATTGTTGCCTTTGAAACCCCTCGCCACCGTCGTCTGGAGGCAATCTTTTTACGCCGAGGGGTGCCACGCGTGAGGCAGTCCTGGATCACTGTAGTCTAATTACACTGACGCCCGGAACAGATGCAGGCACTTGGGAGCTCAATCCCAAACAAATAATCACACACAGTAACGTTATCATGTAGTTGTTTGTTTATCCGGGAGTCAATCTTGAACATAATTTGTCAGAATATAATAGCAGAAATGGATTGGCGTAGTTTTTCATTAACAGACTGCACAGGGTTTTTGGAGTTGTTTCCTCACATAGCTGGCTTTTTGCCCCCCTCCTGTGTCAAACAACCCTCAACTGGTGTCCAAGATACTTCTACTAAAAAAATCCCCCTGGCTCTTCAGTAATGGCAGAGTAGCAGCTCTACTTCCTGCCAAAAGCTGCGACAAAACACGCTGAGGCCTCCGATATCTTTATTTGCATGTAGAAATGCTTTTCTATTCCCTTCTGACCACGTTCAGTTGCACCAGAGCAAAAGACTCACAAGGGAGCAGCTTTTCAATAATTCTGAGTATTACAGTGATGCCCATGTACTGTTGTATTATAGCCAGAATCCAGAGCTGCACAATTAATTGTGGGGGAAGGGCGTTAATGCGATTTTCACTCTTTGGTCATTATAAACCATTACCATATGACCCCTTGGAAGTATCAAGAGGCTGCCATGTTTTTTTGTTGTTGACTAAGCGATTATCGATTTAATAAATTGTCGCTATTTTATTCGATAATGAAAATAATCGGTAGTTGTCACTGGGTAAATCCAAAGAATTTGTTTTTAAAATCAGAAGGGTAATTATATTTTTTGTTAAATTAAATTAAAAAAATATTATAGTGTAATAAATAATAATTTAAAGTAGAGATATTGTGTCAATATTTTGCATCCCTGCCATGATTGTGTACCAGCCTCGTACTCGTACCAGAGAGATGTTTAACCACTTTAAGGTGCATAGAAGTTTGGTATTGAGTCACTTTACTTCAGTTTTTCTCTCAAAAGTTTTCCAAAATCTTGGCTCCTTCACTCTGTCAATTTTGAGTATTTAAATGATTATGAATTTGCAAATCTCATATTAGCAGCTGCTCATGTGGAAAATTGGTTCTTTTGATTGGTATAACTCCAATTATGGGGCAGCAAGCAGCATTCGCATGGGACTGAGTGAGTAATTTAAACTAATTCATTCACAGTACTAATTCCATTTGGAGGTTCCTGGACCATGCACCTCCTAAAAGAGGCGTTTTATATACATTTTATATCGATTTGTAAGTTGCCCATGAAAAGTTTTTATTTTTACTGGCTTAATTAGTCTGAATATTGTGTACAGAAGGGAGGTAACTTTTGGTAGTGCTCTCAATCCAGGCCTGCAATGTGCTGAATAAGCACCAATCATGGATTGTCTCCTGATAATCTGAATCCATTGAACAGAAAAACACACAGTGAATACTGATACTCACGTCAGGCTGTGCCTGAGTTTCAGAATCCGAGTCAGAATTTGGATTACTGACGAGTAGGTTTTCACATACAATGTTTTCTCTCTCGGTTTGTTTCCGATTTTAGCTTACTTTTTTCATGCTTCACACAGCTACATGAATTCCACTTGTGCTTTTCATGGGAACAGTCTAGTGCAACACTATGGATGTCCTCCAGGAGAGACTTTCTGAAAACATGCTCTGTTATCACACGTTTCACCGACATCACGTCTCGCCCCTCTCTCTGACGGACAGCTTTTCACTCCACTTTGCAGTGTGGTCGTTTGGAACACTTTTGATTTCCAACATTCAGGCAACACATCGTACAACCCCTTCTCTTCCAGTCTCCCTTATTTCTCTCTGGTATGTGTCACCTTACTGTAGTGTTATCTGTATGAGCCTAATCCTGAGGAGCAGCCGGGCCACATGACCGCTTATCACACCCAGTGCCCCTCCAACTCAACCTGGGTCAACACCAGACTGCGCACGCTACACTGGTGATTATATTTATTTAGTGGAGCTTATCAGTCTCTTTGAAGTTACAATCATCACTACCAAGAAGTTTGAAACCCTAACTGCTGGACCTATTAAGCTAAATCTTTTTTTTAATCAAATAGAAAATCAAAGCGCATGACGGGGAAAGTTTCCTTTTTAACCCAACCCCATCATACACAGAGCTCTTGATTGCTTGATTGCCGTGCACTATAATGCCTTTATGGGTTTGAGTGTGTGGTCGGTCAGTTTCTATTTGGCTTCATGACTCTACCCATTTGGCTGAGGCCGAGCTGTCCACCAGTGCCTCGACTCAGATGGTTGCATTGACACGAAGCTGTGTGTCACACAGGTGTGTGGGCTGCTCTGCCAGCCACAGAGAGAACAAATTGGTCCACAGACAGTTTTGCGTGCCATGTTAGTTGGCTCTATTTCTCCATTAGCCGTCCTGCTATCTGTGTGAGGTGGAGAACGCGAGCGCACGCATCCTCAGGTGTGTGAGGGAAACTGCTTCCAGAGCTTAATTGGCAGGACTCTGGCCCGGCTCGCCAGGCATCTCTGCCCTCACAGGACCCGCCCCCCCTTTCATCCTCACTATACCAAAAAGCCATATTCGTTTCAGGGATCCACGCTGGAAGTCAAATTCCATTAATCAAATCATAGCACAGCACGCTGTTGAATACCAACGAGCGGGCTGCATGTTAATGAGGCAGGAAGAGGATGTGGGAAGGGAGTGGGGGGGAGAAGGTGTGTGTGTGTGCCGGGAGCGAGGTTTCCACGCAGTGCGATCACCCCAGAAGCATGCTGAAGGGGGAACGAGAAAACGGGCTGGGGGAGGGGAGGGACTGGCAGACAGAGGCCGATCTGTTCAAACCCCTCCCTGCTGCCCACAGGTCTGCTGCCTCTGGATTTCCTGTCTGTGTGCACGCACAATTGCACATTTCAAAAATGCTCTTGTTCACAGTTGTGCAATTGTTGATGTCTAACTCGCGTCATCTTTGCGCCTTTCTTTTCTTACACATTTGTAGTCTCGCCAGCATGCTGAGAACCAGGTGTTCCTTACCTTCTGTTCCTGACTTTCACAATGAATCATGCTCTGCTGGGATGCACACATGACACATGCTGTGTGTACAGACACACATTCACACGTTGTTTACTGTAAGCCAGTGGTTCCCAACCTAAAAATGAAGAGCTTGTGACTCCTCATTACAGGTTATCTCTTACTGTGGATGTGGGCAACGGGCCGTTTAATCACGTACCCTTTTTCCTACCAAAATTAGCACGTATATATGCAGGTTTTTGAAATACGGGAAAACCCGCTAAAAATAGGCGATAGACTCCTTTCCCATCGCCAGTAGACAAATGTGCCTCTCTTTTTATTTTTTTCTTGTGTATCACATTCAATGTCACGAACATGCTGGAAAGGAGGGATAGTAAACAACGGTGGTTACTGTCTGTGCCAGATCCATACTTCTTTTTTTATATCTGTTACTTATTCAGTTGGTGGTTGTTGGAACAGTGGAAAGACTAAGAAAAACAGTTTTGACGAGTTACGATCAGCGAGATAAAATGACTCTTTCTGTCGATGGAGTCTGGCTGCTTTGAGGAGAGCATATTAATTGTATGTTTTGTACGCTCATAAATTATGATAATTGTCCAAATCCTTGTTGATTTTTATTTATTGCATAGTCACTTCAGCGCGCGTCAAAGGGGAGAAAATGATCGTGTCCACCTGGGTTTCATGTTTCCATTACTTCCAATCAGAGCTGAAGCCGATAAATAACGTGACTACTACAGAGTCATTTGTCCCCGGAATGAATGCAGATTGTGACTTTTCCCTCTCAAGACAAAAGCCGGATGTCAGCGGGTGTCAGTGAGCTTTTTGTCCAGTGGGAAAGGGGCTGATTTTTCCCTCTCAGATATTTTCAGGATATTAAGAGGATGTGAAAAGAGGTAAAGGTATCAGCAATTCACAAGAAAAATAGAAGGAGGAAAAAAACCTTGGGTGGTACCTCATCTTCCAAATTGTAATCCTTTTGTGACTCTTCTGATTTAACTTGGGACACAGTTGGTTGTCCCTTAGATGTAGTATCAGGAAGATTGTCTTTTGTTCCAGGAGTTTTCTTACTTTCCTTAAATTTTGCTTTGCTGAATTCTAATTCAGTTACTAGTTTCCTACATTTCAGTAGCAATATTACAGTCCTTTTGTTTTCTAGTGAATGTAACGCTTGCACTGAGGTATTTGTGCAGATGTAAACACTGGCTGCACACTTTGATATTGGCTGCACACAGTTAGGAAGTGCTGCACAGTAAGAACACTGTTGCTGAAGTATCTTAACATGACCTCCCTTTGTTCTATTAGCCTAGTTATTCACAGGAATAGGATAAACCCACCAAACAATTGAAAGACCCTAAAATGCAACTTTTAATCCCAAATGTTTTATTTATTTATTTTTTTTAAGTAGTAGAGTGAATGTCCCTTTTTTAACACAACCTTCTGCTACACTCTTCCCTTTACTTACTGTAGCTATTACCTTTCCTCTCCCCCAGAGCTGCTTATTATTCTGCTGATAACTTTGAAGTCGGAGCGCTGCTTTATGAGCACTGCTGCTCCTCCCCTCTCCTCCCAAATTAATAACCACAATCAGTGACAGCCTTTGACTGATGATCACTCCCGCCGGAGAAACTATCTCTACACTGATGATGATAGCCATAATAATATTTAAAGTAATAATGATGGCTGTAATATATTTAAAGGCTTACCCGGACCTAATCTCCTGGATTTATTAGACAAGAATATGTCAGTCACTCTGTCACTGTGAGGAGTTGCTGCAGGCTTTTGATAATGAGCTCGCTCTTACTGTGTGCAGCTTTGAAGCATTAGTTTCTGTTGTGATTGTGGGAAATAATTTTCACATTCAAAAGGAAGTACAGAAATAGAGGCGGAAAGCAGCCTGGCTAACACCCTTTAATCAAAACACTTCTATCCATCCAATGCAACTCTGTACGACCGTAACGGCTCCGCTGCTGTCAATCATACCGATTCCTCCGCGACTCCTGCAGGCAGGATATCCTGCACATTATGGCTATGATTGTTATTGTGTGAGAAAGTGGCGTTCAAGGTTCACTTGAGTTTGTCATTTACAGTTCAGTATAAGGCTATTGTTAATGGACACCAGATCTCATTGAGCTGTGTCAGACTTTCATTATCCAAACTTTCTGTTTTGTGACTTTAAAAAGATCAAAGCTGATCAATATTGTTATATTAACAATGGATCAAATGAGTACGTATAAAGTGAAAAGTGTTGCTTGTCGTGACGAATCCGCAGAAAATGATTGCCTGTCTCTGCAGTTCATTCAGCTCTACGGAGCGTTTTAGCATCTTTCAGCTCATTGTTTTTGGTTTAAGGGCCTGCAGCTTTATTGTTTTGATTGAGTCCTTTCCAGCCACAGTAGGCAGCTGATGAATACGTAGGGGAACCCTACAATACAGCACCAGCAGACAGAAAGTTAGCATCCAGCTGGTGAAGCTAGCTAGCTAAAGAGCCTATGTGTATATCGGTATAGCCATCTGTCAGTGGCCAAAAATACCAATTTGATGCTAATATTGTTCTGAAGTTGCTGGATGTGTAAACAAACAAAAATTGGCAAAAAAATCAGTAAATGTGGCTTTAAACAGAAATGTAACAACATCCTGTGTTTTGAGTTTCTCTCAATGGTGACAATGTTGTGAAAATGAGATTTGTTGAGAATGTCGCTCATACAAAAGAAGTGATTCCCACGAAACAACAAGCGCAGAGACGACAGAAGCAGCCGCATCTAGAAAGGTCCTTTTGTCTTTTTCAGACGCACAGCTGAAAAAGACCTGAAGTCTCTTTCATTCACCGAATGGCCAATATGTTTGTCCAGTTATCTCCTTACAGCATCTTCAGCATGTAATATCTATATGAGATCTGACGCCTTGCCTCTGGAGCTGGTGGAGGACCAGCTTCCAAGCACAACACCGGGGAAATACAGCTGCTGTCATACAAATTCAACTTGGACCTCAATTGTTTGTATGTGTGCTTTAAAATACTGTATGTACTATGTCCATGATGTAAGCAGACGGAGGGGGAGGGAGACAGATGAGGGATTAACTGAGGCTGTTGAGCTTTTCTGTAGTAATGGAGCTGCAGAGTGGGCACCCTGCCATGTGGTGATGGTGATGCTGGGCGGAGGATGTGGAGACCTGCCGTTCATTCACACAGGATTAGGGTTGTAAGTGCAGGGGGTCAGTGTAACTAATGGAGCTCATATGCTGGGGACAGAGGGCCTTGTAGTGAGAGTGATGCAGTGGTGGGGGGGTAGAGTGAGGAAGGATGTAGAGGGAGGGGTTTAGTGGGGCAGAGTTCACATGAGCTTCAGTCATTGGAAATTAGATAGAGACTGAAACAAAGTGCATTTTTATTTCTCCACCTTCACACAGCGAGCTGATCCGGTCTTATCTGACTCGAACAGCAGCTTTCACATTGTACCTGCTGTCTTTGTATGTAGTGTGTATGTAGTGTGTGTGTGTGTGTGTCTTTCAGCATGCTTATCTCTGAGACCTGTTTGTTGTCTGCTAAGCTATTTGGCTGTAATATCGGACAAATGTATAAACAGGTCAAAGGTCAGGGTCATTAAGGCTTACACAGGGTTCGTTTTGGAAGTGCAAAGACTGGAGAAAGACAAAAATGCATTCATTTGGTAGGGATGCGTCGATACGGGCCAAAATCACTGAATCGGATGTCGCAAAAAAAAAAAAAAGTACAATCCATTATCCTCTTTAAAGTTACACTGTACATTTAATTATGCTGAGCAATCAAAAATGCCTTTGTTTCACAGTTTGAGCATGAGGTTTTTTAGATAGCTAGATTAAGTAAAGTGCATCCATACAAATGTATTATTAACAGCTTAGTTGTTTTAAGAGAGGGAAAAAGATGACATTGCATTGGTATCAGATATGAAAAAAGTAGTTCTAATATTTGGGTTTATAAGGATTACTCACTTAAAATATACAGATTTTAAAAAAGTTCAGTCAAAATTAGCAGCAGAGGCTGAGTTACACTCTATACTTTTAGTTCCTAGTCTGAGTTAAGTGCCAAAAACATTGGCTTCTACATTTCCCATAATGCAACCCGATAGTGCCTTTTAATAAGATCCTTCATAGCTCTGATGACTGAAGGATATTTTTTAACCTTGGAAAGCCACAGAAGATATTACACAACAGTTTTCTCGAGAGCAGAAACGATTAGATTAGTAATCAATAAATCATTTAAATGATTTTTTTATGAAAGAATCTCCCCCAAAACATCTGTTTTCTTAAGTAATTTAATTGGCTGTTTGTTTTAGTGTTTTTTAAATTGTTTTTTGTGTGACCCTCTTAGACTTCTTTTGATTGACTCAGTAGTTCTTTATGGCAAAATCCGTACTACACTAACCTTGATCTCTGCTTTTTTCTTTGTTTCACAGGGAGCGAAGCCGGGACCGCCACAAGTCCCGCAATAAAGACAGTCGCTCAGAAAAGTCTGTAACGATTAACACGCCGCCCGCAGAGCCGCTGCTGGGCGACTCGGCGGTTCGGGGTGAGCAGGTCCAGGTAGGGCTGAACACAGCACCACTGCACCATCACTTCAACACAATCCTGCATCAACTTTCTCGACATTCACCTTTACATCACCTTTACTGAACGGAGTTTTCACATGTTGCTTTATGGATGCCTCTACTACAAGATAGGATGTCACTGCTAGCGATTTATAAGGGATTTAGAGTACAGGAGATTTATTGCCCCTAGTCAAAATGAGTTGGAATGATAATTGTGTTTATCAGCTTGGGCTGGGACAGGCCATCTGCTATTGGAAGGCAAAAGCCAGAAGGGCCAGTCCACTTTTGGCGAGGTCTGGGCTGTCACTTTCAGGAAATCTATCCTAGACAAATATCTGCAGCAGGATACGGGTGCTGCAGGTTGCTTCTCTGGTCATCACAACTTAGTTTTTGTGCCTTTGCTCAGAAGCAAACAGTGTATTTTCCTGCAGAGAGTGGGTCAGTCCAGGATACGGCCCGGTGCAAGGTGTGCAGGTCGTTTCAGTGGCCCCCGCCAAAATGGACCAGACCAAGCAAAAACAGCAGTTAAGCTGTTTTTGACTGTCAGTCAAAATTCTAACTCTACGCTCAGAGACCATGCTGACTCTGATGTCAGTGCTTGCGAGCTCAAAAAAAGGGATTATGTGATGGACTATTTGATAACAGAGAAATATCAGGTAGGAAAATGTTCATCAAATCATTTTTTCCTTTTAGTATATGTTCAATAATATCTCCAATATTTGCTGAACATGTCATGTATAGTCTGTGCCATCAGGATGTGTTGGTTTGGCATTTGGTTCATACATGTTGTTCTCTCAAATAGACAGTGTGCTGACTCCTCTTCATTTCATATAGCAGACAGTGTGATCGTGTTTCTTGGAGTGAGATAAAAGCCAAAACAAACAAAAGACAGGTCGATCAGATGGTGCTGAGCGTTAACAGAGCAGGTTGGCTGCAAGTTGGCATGTTAAGACGTGTAATTCCTGGTAGCACTTGAGGTTTACAAGTAATACAAATGAGTTATAACCTATGTGTTACCTTGTGGTATTGTTTAGCCAAAACACAATCCCTTATTTTTTAAAATAAAGTTTTTAGGGCTGTCAAAGCATTTGCTTTATATCAGTCTATCAATATAAATAAGTATATTATTAAGTCACCACATCATCAACTTCAACTAGACCAAGCCTTTAAATTAATAAAGTGTATAACAAATGTTTCTGTCTTGTGTGTATAAATCCTGAAGAATTGTGAGCTTGTAACTTGGGTCGGTTACATTCGTCAGTGTTTATTGGCAATATTTCTTGCATGTGTGAAATGTTAATGCAGGAAATAGCATTTAGTAATTTCATTGTTAGCTGCAGGGGTGTTTCTCTGAGTCCCTCCCTCCCAGGGGATGGGTCTAATTGCCGGTGTTTCAGACTGTAATCGCTTGTAAGTGCTTATTGGACGGTGACGCTGCAGGTGGTAAACGTAGTTTGCGGTATTTTCCCGTGTTTGTCGGCACAGTTCACAGCCTCACCGCTGATGTCTTATTCCCTTGTTTATCCACAGCAGCTCTTTACACTAAAGTAATACTTCACCCTCAAAATGACCATTTGTATATCAATTACTCACAATGTGTTTCTTGAATTCGTGAAGAAAACTTTGTTCTCTCACAGGCCTCCACGGTGAACGAAGAATCAAAAAACGGAGAAAGTCTTGATGAATTGAAGTAAATGGGGCCCGCGTTTAACAACCGCAAAATATATATCAAGACATCCGTTTACAGACTCTCACACAACTCGTGCAGTATAATCCAAGTCTCATTTATCCAGTTGTATGTTCACTCCTTTACAAACATTTTCGCTCAAACCTTACTATTTAAAACACTTCTGACTTGTGTGACGAGTCAGAAGTGTGAGGTAGTAGTTTAACACCGTCCAGATGCTTTCAGATGAATAAAAGGACAGTTTCATGGCATTTCTGATGAGCAGTGGGACTTTCAACACTTGCTGCTGGCAAGAGTTAAATGCATTTAATGAAAGAAGAGATTTGAACGCAGACAGCCTTTACTAACCCCAGAGTGACCCGCTCTTTAAACAACTTCCTCAAGTGTTGGGCTTAACTGGCTGAAGGGAAAAGATGACAAACACAAACACCCAGACACTCCAACGTTCACCATCTTCTACTGACCTACTTGCCGCTCACTTTCCCTCGTGGCAAAACTCGTTAGCATTGCCCATGTATGTGTGACTGTTTTTTTTTGTGTCTAATTTTAACACATGACAGGATTTGCCACAGAGCACAGCCCTCCTTAGTATTTTGCTCTTCATGTCTTATTCATGCCGTGGCCTGCAGTGGTGCTGCTGACAGGGCGGGGAGTGTTTGGCTTTAGTTTGAGTAATCAGGGCCACCAATTCTGCTGAGAGAGGCTTAGCACAAATCCCTGTGTGTCTGCGTGTGCGTGTTCGCTCTGGCCTCGCATATGCTCCCGTATGTGAACATTTTGCGTCTGTGTGCGTCAGTTTCGTCTCGAAGTCTAACTGTGCAGCGCTCATTACTCCACTGCTGGGACTTAATCAGATTCTTGGCTGACAGCAGCACATCGCTCCGGGCAGGGATGTCCTCACAATCCGGCACAAAAAGTTTCTCATGGCTGTGATGCCTCACCAAAAGAAATTGTAAGAGACGAGAGGTTGCTCTACATGGAAAATGTGTCGGAAAACACGACTGGAGATTTGAGATTAACACCAAACCAGGCGGAGAATTGTTTAGAGCCTGCTGTCGAGAGATGGTGTTTGTATGTGTAAATTATTTCACTTGGCAACACACTTTCACAAGATGCAGAACACGTGTCAAAGAAGCTGTGAGCCACATTAATGGGAGTAGTTTGAACATTTCGGGAAATAGCATTTATTCTCTTCATTCCCGCATGTCTGTATGCTACATATGAAGCTGGAGCCAGCACGTTAGCTTAGCTTAGCTTGAAGACTGGAAGCAGGGGGAAACAAAAGAACAAAGTCCACCTACCAGCACATCTAAAGCTAACTAGATAACAGGTTATACCCTGTTTGTTTAATGTGTATAAAAAAACAAAAGACTTTTACAGGAGGTTATGGGTGGGACTATTTCTTGGCTTTGACCAATTGCCAAGCAACCAGTGTAGATTCCAGAAAGTTTCTTTGTTTTTACACATTAGTTTTGTGCAAAAATAAACTAATATGATATAATGAGTTAATTAACTAGCTTTAGAATTGCTGTGAGGAGGATTCTGTTACCTTTGGTTACATTTGCTAGCTGTTGCCCTCTTTTTTTTTTTTTTTCATAACTTTATGCTAAGCTAGGCTAACCAGCTTCATATTGTGTGTACACACATGAGAGTGGTATCAATCTTCTCACCTAACTCTCAGCAAGAAAACCAAAAAGTGTATCCCAAAAGGTTGACCATTCCTTATAAAACATCCATTTTTTTATAGGGGGTTTTGGTCAATTTTGCACCTCATGAAGACCAATTCTACACATGTTTTGTATTGGAAATGGGATTTCAACACTGGTTAAGGTTAATCATAAAGTTCTAAGATTGCTTGATATGTTTGAACAGAACCCTTCCAGCAGGTTGCTCCAATTTCAGGAGGCGGGCCAAAGCTCCAGGCTGTATGCTAATGTTTGAATGTGAGACAAACTCTTCAAGTGCTCGTTAAGCTGTAAAATATTGAGAGGGGAACGAGTGCTATCAGTAGATGTCTGTGGCAAGTCTGCCTCGGCTATGTTTTTCCAGGTGGGTGTTTGTAAAGCGCAATGGAGGGGAGTATAGCCTGGACTGAGGTATGGAACTTCTATAGGTGAACTGACACTAAATTATGTGAGTAATTGGGTCAATTTATCCCGCTGTTATCATTGTACAAAACTGGATATTGGAGTGGATAGTGAGAGGTGGATTGGAGTAGCTCTGGTCAATGTAGCAAGGCAGCTTTGCAGCTTAGGAGTGTGATGTGGAGAGGCATTGTATGAGCCGTCAAACAGGAGGAATGTGATATGTTTAAACCATAAAGCATTCTTTGAGAATTAGCGCCTTCCTATCCCAACAAGTGGAGGGAGAAAGTAGAGCTTTTTTTAGATTTATTTATTTTGGTTTGGTTTATTTTTAGATGTTCATGAGCCGTTTAGAGAAGGAAGCGTTTTGCACATGCGTTCGCCTGTTGCCTGGCAAGGAAACTTTTTTTCGAAGTTGCACCTTTCTCTTTTTCCCCATCCTCCCTCGACTCCCCTAAGTCGCACCCCCACCCTCCCATTGTTTCACCTTCCTCGTCCTCCCTTTAGCTCAATTCATTTAACCCAATTAAACTCAGCTGCTTTGTGATCTCTAGCTGTCTGCTTACTCGAGCCGGACCTCGGTACAGTAACAGCCGAACCACTCATGGCAGATCACGACGCAGATTTTAACTTGAGGTAAGGTCAGCAAAATCAAAGCATTCTTCCCTGGTTTCTGGCTTTGCTTTAGTATTTTAGGGCAGTTTTTTTTTTTTTTTCAATTAAAGCTGTGGTACAGTGACATTGCAATTTCAAAAGATCGCTTGTTATCGTCACAAAATGGCATGGCAAAATTCCTGTGCATGTCTTCATGAAATATGTTGATATGATGGGTTGGTGACGCAGCAACTACACGCAGGAATAGGTGTTGAACCACTTCAACCGGTGTGCTAACTGCTAACATGTTTGTCAACCAGGAACAAGCTAGCAGTAGCCAGTCACACTAGCTCCCCTGGAGAAAGCGGTTCTTTCAGTAGCTTGTTAGCTTGGTTACTGGCGGGACTATACGTTCACACATGTCCAAAGACATATTAGTACCATCGACTCCTGTTTCATAACTGTAAACCGTTTCCCTTTGGTGGATACTCGACAGAGAAGGTTAAATAATAGATCATAAGCAATAAAAACTTTCTCAAGGTTTTGACTCTCCATCCCCTCAATGGTCAGCACTGTCAAGGTGGCTTGCTATTGGTCAACAGCCTTGATATGCTATTCCAGGGGAATTAATTAAATCAGCGTAAAACTTTTTTCAGTTTTAAATGCTAAGATTGCTGGAGTTATTATATTACTTACTGTCAACACATTTTTAATTAATTTTATTTTTACAACTTTTCTTATTTACAAATGTGATATTGTGTCTCTCAATAAAAAAAATTCAGTATTTAATTATTTTAAATATTCTTTCATTTTCACAAGCAACTGGACACTGTAGTTTTAAGCAAGAGTTACTCCAACAGCAGGAACAAGTACATTTGTTTGAGACTATTTTCAGCTGCGGATTAATCCAAGTCCATTAATGAAGGAACATGTCAGCCAGCGCGACAGTGTGCCTCATTTATGTGTTTTTAATAGTTTTTGAAAAACAATGCCAAGAGAAAGATGATATATCAGATGTGCCTTTTAAGACACACTCAGGTTGTTGCGTTGTACTGTTGATCATTCGGTTGGATGAACAGGTTTTGTCTTACCTTCCCTACACACGCACGCACGCACACACACGTACACACACACATGCGGCTCCATGACACCACAGTGCTCACTGGGTCAGAAGCAATTGACGGAGAGTGGCGCTGAGGCAAGAGGCGAGCAGAGAATGAGGAGGAGAATGAGAGCGGATGCCTGGAGGGAAAGACTGATAAAAGGGAGGGAGGAAGGGGAGAGTGAGGAGGAGGATGGGAGAAACGCATCTTTTGGAGTACAGCGATGGCACTTAATTGGTGTTGTTTACTCTCCTCTCTGGACTCAGATGTTTATTTACTGTATTCCTCTTTTCCTCTTTCCTCTCCTTCTCCATCCATCCGTCCATCTTTTTATCCCCCTCTGCATCCCTCCTGCTGTCAGGACACCCCATGTGATCATCTCAACACTCTTCTTCCTCTCTCCTGCCCTCCACGCTCCCTCGCTCTCTGCCTTTCTCCATAAAGCCCCTGACATTATGTGGCAAGTGAGCACACAGTCCCATACGATACCTCCTGAGGCATGATGGGAGAGATTTCTTTATAAAGACGAATAAAGAGGGGCTGGGCTGCAGATCAGGAGAGAGTCAGGGAGGTCACACACACACACACACATGCACACACACACACTGGGATGGATCGGGGGAAGGAAAGCAGTGGCTGAGTACAGAGGCGATGTCTGAGCGAGCTGGACTGAGCTAAAGTTTGGCGGTTGAGGATTTTGGGATGCAATCGCCAACGGTGATGGAGGCGGGGGAGGAAGTGTTGCAGGTGCTTGAGATCTGCGAGACTATAGATGAGATAAAGGAGGTGATTGTTACCACCATAGAAGAAGACTCTAATACTAACTCTCCTCCAGTGGCCAGCTCTGGGACGGGGACTAAACCAAGCCAGGTAAGACACGGAGGTCCAACATGGAAGATTTGTTATTCTACATAAACAAGCGAGGATGTGTAGTTGTAATGCTCACTGCTGCTGGATGTCCACTTCTTATAGAAATAGGTTGTGTGACCCAGGACGCAGGCCTGCTCAGGCATAAACTCTGCTTTATACAGTTATAGCTGTTCGAGCTGTACCGAATAGTTGACGTTCAAATTCTAAATCAACATTCGAATGCTGCACAGCTTCTTTGTTCCCCCCATGTGTATTCATTGTGTTTAAAGCGGGTATTTCTGCACACTGTCAGATAAAGATTAGGCTACACTAATATTATTAGTATTATATTACTTGTAGAATTGGATTCCAGTTGTGGCTGCGTAGGATTGTTTCTGACCCGTGTGATCCAAACATTCCCAATAACTCCAGAGGGTTGTGAAGTCCAAAAGTTGACATTTATTAAAAAAAGATGGTTGTAATCTTTTCTGAAATTCACAACATGTGGTGTTTAGCCTTTCAAAACTAAATTTTCACTGCACATGAAATCAGGCAGGCACCTGTATTAACAATCTAAAGGCACCATAAATTACATTTATATAACCACAATAATAACAAAAAAATCTATTTTGCCTCTAAGACAGGCATACAGTAAAGTACCTGAGTTGTTATTAAAGGGAAAGAAAGGGAAGTCATATTATGTATCTGAATTCGCTTTGGCGTAATCACTTTCATACCAACGACTGTAGAAACATGTCCAAGTTTGGAAGCATTTTAAAATTGCTGATGATGATCCCTGAAAATTGCAGTGCCGATTATTCACATTGAACATCTTATTGGCAGATTTTTCTTTTTCTGTGGTGATGACGTCTTAAAATAAGATGACAGACATCGGAAGCTTTATTCGAAAACCTCAATGACATTTAGTCCAGCCGTAGTATTTATCAAACAGCGAAAAGTAAAAAATGGCACAAAAATTCCCTCACGGAAATAAAGCTATTTATTACATCTGTCTTTATACTGTGTGCTGCTTATGAGTTAAATGCTTTTAAATGTTGAAGAGCTCCAGTGGTCTTTGACGTTGATCCTGGATGAATGCAGTAATGAAAACATTCCTTCTTAGACGTGTTTTGGAGAGACTGTGCAATGAGTTTCTGCATTTGACTTGAACATTCAATAGGATGTCATGTATCCGGGGAACTAACAACAAGAATAAAGCTGCCATTCATTTTGGCACTTTTCCATACGGTACACTCGTCACTGTCTCCTTCTCCTTCTCCTTATTATATGATTGTGTCAATTTACTATTATTTTATCCCGATGTATTAATTCCTATTTAAATGTTATACGAATGTTAGTTTGCTGTTAATTCTACATGTTAATTGCCACTAGAGATTAGAGCTGTCGGAATTACTTAAGTAACTAACTAATTGATGAGGTCACCGTGTGCTGCAGGATCTGATGGGCTTTAGAAAAAGTTTTATCGACCAATTGATGATTAAAATAATCATCGGTCGTGGCCCGAGTGGAGATATTTCACACAAATAAAATGAGCTTCTAATCAACAGTTGGACCGGCTCTTAAAAAGTGCTCCCACCCTTCAAGTAAGCCACTTAAATGTGTCTTGTTCCCTCTTTAGCAAGTGCTGCTCAGTTGTCAGTCTCCCATTGTCTCCCAGTCACTCCTCTATCCTGAGAATTAGTCGAGCAAACTTTTTTGAAGGGCTTCCCGTCCATGTCCTGACAAGTTCCTGGCAGCCTCGCACGCTGTCCACAGTTTGAACAAAGGTGGCTTTAAATGGCCGTGAAGAGCTCTTTGAGAATGCATGTTGCTATATTTTACTCAAACACACACACACACACCTTGCCTCCCAGGAGTGAGTAGAGTGCACTTGTTCCTGCACTGAGCGAGGGGGCTTTGTTTGCAGCCCACTTATGGCTGAACAACAGAAAACAAGCTTTTAGTGGATATTTGATTTACTGCGAGGGACAATGGCTGTTATTTATACTCTGGTGGAGAAAGAATGCAGGAAATACTCTACTGAAAGCTTTGTAAATGCATGCTGGCTGACATAGCATGCTATATATACCTGCCCAGAGTTTGTTCGTGACAAACTAGTTGAAAGTTACTTTAGTTCTAAACAATTTCTTCCGTTGATGATTTTAACTGCAAAATGAGTTAATTAAATGAGTTAATTAACCTAAAACTATAATAGAATATTGATTGTAAGCAATTGTGGTATACATTTGGCAAAAACAGCTGTAACTGTCATACCATTTATCATTAAACACCCTGAAGGCCTTGTGAGCCAGGGCCCATACCATCAGGAGTCCTGTAAATGCAATATGATGCATCCAAACAAGTGCCTGTGTGCTGGTGTGTTTAAAGCTCAGCAGCTCCTGTATCATATTGCAGCACTTAAGTTTCCAGCCTGGCCAACATTTCATCAAAGAAATACTTTGATGGCACATTCCTCCTCTTATCAAAGCGCTCTCGCTGTGCTTTTGTAACTGCTCTGCTCAACTGTTTTTAATGATGTCCTATCTTTGCCTGTGATGCAGAAAGTGATTTCCTCGAGAGTTGGCTGCACATGTTGCTGTTGTGGACGCCTTGGTGCTAGATAACGGCTCTTTTCAGACCGCGTCTTTTTTTTCTGTGCTTTGGTTTCCTAGTTCATTTTCACGCTCTCTTTCATTTTGCAGGTGGCTGAACAGTCTTTACCTTTTGAAGCAGTGCCAAAGTTTCAAAAAATAATGTGCTACTGCTTACTGTGCTTCATTCACTGAGACGTATTAAAGGAATAGTTTGTCATTTCGGGGAATACGCTCATTCATGCCGAGAGTTAGATGAAAAGATCTATACCACTCGCAGGTCTGTAGGCTAATTATATTAGCTTAGCTTAGCTTAGCACAAAGACTGGAAGTAGTGTGGCCTACTAATTAGCACGTTGAAGTCAAGATGCATGTTAGTGAGATCCAGCTAGCTGCTTCCCCCCGGCTCCCAGGCTTTATGCTATGTCTAGCTAAGCTAATCGTTGCAAGGTTTTCGCTTTATATTTCATCCAGATGACGTGGACACATGAGCGGTATTAATCTTCTCTAACTCTCGGGAAAAATACAAATAAGTGTATTTTGTCCCCCATCGCCCCGGCTCTTCTCTTCTCTTGTTGAGTGGTGTGTGAGAACACGTCATATCGGATGTTTCCGTTACTTAGTCTCCACCGGAACGCCTCCGCTCCTCCCAGAGCAGAGGAATTGCTTGTAAAAACCTTGTCCGGGTTGAATAAATCACTGCAGACGTAGAACAAGAGCAGACCTGACAGGTGTTTAATTGAAGCGTGTGTATTCATGGCGGATATGTAGTTGTGAGCGGAGGGTTTCACGCGTTGGTTTGTGTGTGTGGTGATCCTCTCTGGCCTCACCCTCCCTCCCTCTCTGGATCAATCCCTCTCCTTTTAATTGGCTGTCTTGTTATCGAACTCTTCTGTCGCGCTCTCGCCCTTTCCCTCTTTGTTCCCCTCTCTCTTCACTGCTCCCTTTCTGTTTCACCTACTTTCATGTAATGAATGGTACTGCTGGTACTGAACCAGATCAGCCTGTGGTGGTTGGTTAATCCCGAGAGGAAATGTGGGTCACTAATGTCTATTTTTAGCCGTGCAGGCTTGAGGGAAAGCCCAGGTAGAGTACTAGTGAGGATCCGACGACAACCAATTGTATTATTAGTTTAATATTATTGAGACGGGGATTGATGTTACCTTGAAGATGAGCATATTAAGGCCGCATTGAATAGTATCGCCAATTTTGCTTCATATTAAATGATTTGAAACACCAGATGATGTTCTGTTGATGTACTTCAATGCTTACTAGTAGAGCTAATTACACTATTTTAAATATTGGATTAATAATCATTCATTCATAATTTGCTGCTTGGATTTATTCAGACAAGGCAAGTTCATTTGCACAGCACCTCTCGGCAAGTGCTTTACATCCAACATTAAAAGGCATAGTTAGATTTTTGGAAACGCACAAATTTGACACACAGTGTAAAATGTTACCTGTGTGATTTGGTGGAAATTTGGAATTTGGAAAAAGAGTTGCCTCAGAGAAGAAAGCGACAAGGGCTGCAGCGACTTTCAATATTGATTAATCTACCATTTAATCGGACTCAGTCTAGTAAAGCCCAGCGTGACATCTTTGAAATATGTTGCTTTATCTGACCAACTGTCTAAAACTCAACGACATTCAATTAAATCTCATAGAAGACTGAGAAAACCATAAAATATTCACATTTGAGGAGCTGGAACCAGTGGGTTTTTGCAATTCTTGCTTAAAGAATAACTCCAGTGATCCCTTAATTTGAGCCTGTTGTGTTGTTTGTAAGTCCTTGTTGTGTGAAAATGGTGATAGACGTCTTTTAAAAGAGTCCTTCAGCAGTGTGTGACTCAGAGGTCTGAACCGAGCGATGAGTGTTGATGAGTGTAGGCATGAGAGGCTGTGACTCATGTCTCCCCTGGGTGTTCCCCAGGTACACTGTGGTCAGAGAGACGCTCTTCATACAGCTAATGCTTATTGATTTCCTTTCTCTCTCACACACACACACACACACACACACACACACACACACACACACACACACACGGGGCATGCTTGTCTTCACCAGCTAGACAGGAGTCAGACAAGATTAAGACTTGAGAATCTGTCAACAGTCGAGATGCACTTTGCTCAACACCACGTGGGTCACTTGTGCCACATTAACTCATTCAGAAAAACATTCTATATTTAAGGGGAGACCGTACAGATGAATAGGGTCAAAAAATGTCACTTATTGATCCTTAATAGATTACTCAAGTAGAGATTTTTGTCTCTGGGTATCAGGAAAAAAAACTATTCTTGAGAAAATGGCCTTTAAAGGTATGTATCGTACAGAGGTGAATAGGTCGGGGGAAAACTTATGCTATAGATATGATCATGAAACTTCCCCTAGTTTATTACTGACATTAAGAGAATCATTCTTTTTGTATTACAAGTTTTCTGAAATGTTGTCAATGTAAATGTTAAATATGCAAACGAGGCGTTATCTAATGCTAACTTTTGGGGAATTTAGGAGAAATTTACGGACACGAATAGACAAAGTTAGTCAAATAAACTCCGAAATGTGTAGTTTGGATCTTTTTTTTCCCACTAGTTTGAAAGATGTTGTGAAATGGCCCAACCTCAAAAATACATGAAATAAACAACGTTTTTTTTCCTGTCGCGTCTCGCCTAAAAACTTAAATCAGGAGACATTAAAACATTACTGCATGTGAAAGGGCTTCCCACTTTGTTTCAACAAATTATCTCCGCTGTGAATCTCGCCGTCACTGAAGCTTTTGGCTCGCCTTTTGTCAAGCACTTATCTCTGCTAATACTAAAAGAAAATAATGAGGTTTTGCTTACTTTTCTTCTCTGTAGGGGATAATTGCTTCATGTGAGTAAAAAGCCTGTTGCATAAGTCTCTGTGGAGACGCTGAGGGCCTCTTCAGTCCGCCTCGCTCATTATTAATGAAGTGGCTTTCACTGTTCTCTTTCAAAAGCAATCTCACTCCAATTGACTGGACTGAAATATGCATTATTTATGTTTGTTTGTGTGTATGTTGCATTACGTTCTCAGACTTTTGTACTACATTCTGTCAAATACAATTAATAACTCTTAACTCTCAAGTTAAACACACTAACTTGATATGGAGTTGATCCAATGTTACTATTGAATTATAGATTGCGTCATGTTTGTGGTAGATTTTTAGAAATCACTGATGTAAAATTAATTCTCTTGTGTTAGGAAATATAAACCACTGATACTGCAGCTATTATGCTTGTTTTTTTTTTCTCGTTTTTTCAAAAGAGGGTATTGGACATATTTGATGGGCTGTTAACTATTGTTGTCGTTCTGTGTAGAAACAGTGGAGCAACAAGCCCACGTTAGTCATGCACCGCTAGCGCTTTAAGACGTCTGACGCTTTGTTTGCATTCCACCTGGAAGATGGCAAGCCAGGCTAACTAGCCTCCACTGGTAAAGTAGAAGCTAGTGATCTAGGCTAATTATAGTTTGTGCGATTTTTTTGCAAAATTACCAAAATACTTACTGCTTGTTAACCTGCCATCCCCCTTTCCATGCCCTAGTAGCAGAGAGAGAGAGCACTAACTGTGCTGCGTGTTTAAAATACATGGCGCTGTCCGTGGTCCGGAAGTAGCAGTCGGATTTGTAATTGCTCATTTCTGTCAGTTTTGACTCGGATCTATAATAATCTCTTAACTACATGGCTAAAACTACAGAACCAAAAGAATGGTTCTCTCGTCGGTGAACGAAACGAACTGGGTCCGTCCCCTCCGTTAAAATCAACAAATGGCCTACTGGTGGTAACTATAGTTTCCACTCAGAAAGTGGAACCTATTTAACCTCGCTTAGTAACCTTAGCAGTGATTCCTGCTCGACATTTCGTTTTGTTTTGGCGTGCATTATTCAAAAGTGGGGGTCTTGCTAGCTTTAGCGTTCTCTCTTTTCATGGGTCCAGTTGTGGTGATGGGAAATAACCAGACTGTGAAAATACACAGCAACGAGTAGACCTGTAACACCAGCACTCTGTACGTTACCCAGTGATACACAGAGGAACACAGGGAGTCACAGAGAGCTCACATCAAAGACGGGACTAAACCATTTCAAGTCAAGTCAAACTTCAAGGAATTATATTCTGATTCCATTTAGATTTCAGCTTGACTATAAATATATAATAAACAGTATATATTAAGGCTTATTTACTCTCATGAATGAACGAGATGCAGACCTCCAGCACACCTAAATGTCATGAGACGTATTAACATCTTCACTCTTGACCTTTTTGAACCCGAGTCTTGCATTCCACCGTCTGGTTTACAGCTCATGGGTTCGGTCACTCCCGATGTTTGGCTTTTTTTTCTACAGCAGTGCAGACAGTCGGGTGAGTATTTACAACCGCATTGTCGTGTCAAAGGTCAGATGAAACCGAGACCGTTTTCCGTGCTGGACCTCAGACTGTCTGAAAACCTACACCGACAACTCATCGCTGAACATGTCGTCTCCCGGGAGTGATTGTGCTTCCATGAATAGAAAATGTCGCTGATATTTAAGGCTCATCATTTTAGTTTTTTCTTTGGCCGAAATATGTGGGAAAATAATTGCACAAACATGGGTTTTTCAGTATTGATATCGTGTGTGGTGAATATCCTCTTATTAGTATACGAGTATACTTTGTAGCTTCTTTCCAGCTTCAAAGACAACCTGAGCATTCTGCCCGGGTCCTCCCATTGTTCTGCTTCTCTGCTGTTTTAACCCCTGAGGCCAGTTGGCTACTCTCTGTCCCAATGCACCATCCTCCCAACCCCCTCAGTCTGAAGTGGTCATAATGCATCTCCTCTCTGCTAGTGCAGGGATAATGTCATCGATAGGATGCATCTCACAATGGTTTTGCATTTTGGAAACGGTGCCTTTGGTCAGTGAATGTTCTTGTAGCTGATGGCAGTTTATTATCAGTTCCCTGGCAGCACTCGGCCGCTCACAGAGCCCGGTTAGCAGCTTGTTATGACTGCTGTGCAAAGAGTTGTTATCTTTCTTGTTCTAGCGGCTCTCCGACGCCGCTGACCTTCATTATCTGCGGATGCAGTCAGACCCAGACGTCAGCGTAAAGCCCAGTTGGCAGCTCGCTCTGTTTACTTTTTCCACTTCCTATCTTCTATTCCTTTCTTTCTCACGTGCTTGGAAATAACCTCCCATGCCTTTTTTGTTGAGCTGACGTCAAAACATAAAAATAATGCAACTCTACTAGAGGAGCCCAAGGTATGGGAAAATGTTTCCCACCCACTACAGTGAGATAGCAAACAGTATTCCTGGAGCACAGTTCAGATAAAAAGCTTTAATTATTTCAATCCTCTGATGCCGTCTCTCACTTTTCCCCCTTGAGCAAAGTAGCTGCATCGGATCTAATCCCCGCTCCACCATTGTGTTTTGCTTTTGTGTATTTGCCAAACCTGCTGGAGCCATTGGGTGAATCTCAATTCCCTTTATTCTGCCTTCACTCTAGACTAAACCTGTGAAGCGAGAAAACTGATTTTTAGTAAAAAATCATCTGACGGATCATCTGACGGTTTCTTATGCTGTCGGTTCGAATTGATCAGTGGATCACACATGACAAACGGAATAGGAAATATTAGTTTCTGCATGATTACCATTAAAACAGCCTGACAAGAATCCACACATGCATTAAAAAAACTCTACTCATTGTATAGTGTGCACAGATCAGTACGACCCGTTTGTAAATGGACTTTACACTAAATGCACATGAGTATTTAAATTATTAATAATTCTTTCCTGCATTTTATATATTTGTTATGTTCATTAATTATTTAATAATCCAGGTTATGATTAGAATGTCTCACGAGAAGAAGACAAATTCATAGAATATGGACATTCAGACAATAGAGTAAATATAGAAGAGAACAAAGGAAAAGGTACAACAACAATAATAAAAGTGACTATTTTGAGTAAATTTGAGAAAAAAAGGTTAGAAAAGAAATATAGTTATTTAATCCAGTAAAGCCCTGTCCTGGAAACATAATAGCATTGGAAGGTCCTTTATGATGGCAGACCGGATCGGTTTTTATCTGGTGAGGATCAAGAAGCGAGGAAAGATGAAATAAGGGAATCGTTATCTTAAAGTTCCTCTCCTGGCATTGATTAAACTCCTAAAAACTGATCTCTGTTCATCAAAATGACATATTTAGAAGTTATTTTCTTGTAACACCATGTAAACATGTTGGCTCATACTCCGTGTCCCCAGGACAAATGGATGGAACGGCTTCAATATAACCTTTTGTGGCAAAACCCATCTGCTTTTGGTCTAAACATTTGAAAACATTGCTTTGGTAAACACGTTTTCTCTGTAAGTTTGGCCGGGACATTGCAATTTTACTCCTTTCCTTTCGTCGTAGTGTTCCGGTAATGATATGTAAAGCCCCACCCCGCAAGTTTGGGGAATTGGTTCCTCAGGTATGTGACGTACATGAAACCCTGGTTGTCCATCTCACTTTCATGCCTCCGCAGCATTATGTTTTCTGTCCACCCCACTCTCATGGAGGCGATATCTCACGAAAGCTTTCAGGGAGTTTATTTAAATTTGGACTCAAGGATGAACTGATAAGAATTTTGTGGTCCGAGGTCAAGGTCACTGTGACCTCACAAACACATTTTTGGCCACAACTCAAGAATTCACATGATAATTATGACAATTTTACAATCATTTTCTAATGGGATAAAACTAGATTTTCATTGTTAAATCCTTTTTTGTTTCCTCTTCCACATATTTCCAGGATGACAACTGGGGCGAGACCACCACGGCCGTCACGGGCACGTCGGAGCACAGCCTCTCCCAGGAGGACATCGTCCGCATTACCAAGGACCTGGAGGACAGCGTGGGGCTGGACTGCCGCCGTTACTTCACCCTGACCCTGGCCGTGATCTTGGGCCTGCTGGTGTTCCTGACGCCGCTGGCCTTCCTGGTGCTCCCCCACATCCTCTGGCCGGAGAAGCTGCAGAGCTGTGGCACGGCCTGCGAGGGCCTCTTCATCTCTGTGGCCTTCAAGCTTCTCATACTGCTGCTGGCCGTCTGGGCGCTCTTCTTCAGGTCGCCGCGGGCCGGCCTCCCACGGGTTTTTGTGTTCCGGGCTCTGCTCGCTGTGCTGGTGCTGCTCTTCGTGGTCTCCTATTGGCTGTTCTACGGAGTCCGAATACTGGACACACAGGTGAGTTAAGAGAAGGGAATGCAGCCATGACATATTAGCTTGTAAGTGCACACTAACTAAAAATATACATGGAAATTCAAGCCTCCACACAGAATAGCAGTGGGAGAGGCCTCATATATTGCAGACATATACATTTTTAATGCCTTTAGGAGCTCAACAAAATCACAAACAGCCAAAAAAGATATTTGGTTTCCCCAGTGCTCTGTGTGTTTACTGTGCGTGTCATAATTTGAAATCCCCCTTTGGTCTCTCATTCAGAATGCATATAGGGAAACACTAAAAAGCTTGCTTTGAAATGAATCTAAATATTCATATGCTCTACATCTTGTCTTACATGTGTATGATCTCATTTTTTTTTTTTCCCCGCGGGAGTATTTTATGCGGTTTTGTTTGGAAATGTTTTTGACTACATGTTTTGCATGTACATAGTCTATGTGTTTTGTGTTGTGTGTGTATTGTATGTCATTAAGAGGTACAAATGGAAACGTCATTGTTCACAGGACGAGAACTACCAGGGCATCGTGCAGTACGCCGTGTCGCTGGTGGACGCTCTGCTCTTCATCCACTACTTGGCCATCGTCCTGCTGGAGCTCCGGCAGCTTCAGCCGTGCTACTCCGTGTGCGTCATGCGCTCCACAGATGGAGAGATGAGGCACTACAACCTGGGACAGCTCAGGTGAGAAGCACAGAGGGAATAGTTTCAACGTAGAGGTGTGTGATGTCCTCATGTTCATTCTAATCTCTTTTGCAAACATTGCAGACATGTTCAGTGATTTGTGTTAATGATTATCGAGAGTTAATAATTATTCCCGAAGGCTCAGTATATTCCTTAAACTGACATTTCTTGGGGACTATTTTCAGCTGCGGATTAATACATTTGGTGCTCTAGTAACTATGAGTCATAAATAAACTACAGTATAATTTTCTTTTGCCTCATACTTAATTATTATTATTTGTTTTTACGTCTAATTTAGACTTTTTGTCTCATAATTGTGACTTTCGTGCATGCGTGCGTTCCATGGTATGTGGGGGGATGAAAGGGAGGGGAAAGAGGACATGTGGGCGAGATGAAGGCAGAAGGAAAGATAGAAACTGGGACACCTCAAGTGAGAGAGATGGTAGAGGGAAGTCACTGGTTACATACTCTGAAGGAAAAGAGTGGTGATCAAGTAGAAAGGGAGATTGAGTGTTTAGCTAGAGATGGTAGAAAATTCAGAGACAAGAAGGCGCGCAGACAAAGTGGCTGATAGAGAGAGGGAATGGTGCCAGGAGAAAGAAGGAGAGGGTGGGGAAGACTTCAGAGAGGAAACTCCTCAGAAAAGAGCTGCAGACAGAGGGCGGAGTGCTGGGGAGAGACCCAGGAGACTGAGGCAAGCGCTACGGGAGGCAGCGAGAGACAGAATAGAGAACGAGGGATTAATTATTAATGGGAGGGTAGTGTCAAAGAATCCTAAATTGTATGTGGGAAGGAAAGAAAAGAAAGGTGTGTGTGTGGGGGGGGAAGAACAGCTCAGACTAGACCAACCAGGTTTTTTATGACCTTGCTGTCTCTGAGGAAAAACAGGAAGATCCCATTTTGAGCCAGCAGCTCTCCTGTTGCTCTCTGGTGTCAATATGCAGCCCTCAAGTCTGAAATACACTCCTGCTTACAGGCAACTCATAAGCCGTGATGGATTTATAGATGGAGCTCTTTTATGACAGGATATCATCCTATATCTGCTCTTACACTAACGTCCGTATCTTTCTGTAGTTTTGCGGGTGGACTGGTTCCTACTGCCCTGTGCTCACAGTGTTCAAGTGTATTTCAAGACGCCTGCTGTTGAACCCAAATTCTCTGCCTTAATTTCTTGATCAAAAGGTCACTATAGATTCATTTAGATTTAACTGGGAGACAAACCATGTCACCTGTAACCTCAAACCTAGTTTGGCATTTCTGTACTTCAGTTTCTTGGTACATATCAGCTGGCATAAACACCGATACAGGTATATCTGTAAGAAGCCTATATCAGCTGGTATATCAGCCTGGCTGGGGCCGGGCCAGGTACCGTTAGCTAGTTTGGTCAGCAAGGTGCATCCGTAATTTAGGTTAACTGTGATATTTATTGGGATATTACATTTGGCTAAATGTAAAACATGCTTAAAACAAAATGTACCCACCGGAGAAAAACTGAAACATAGCAACTGTAGCCCGACCAATACTGTAATTTTTAAGACAATACCTGGGAGATTAGATAATCTGACGGTCTATCAGCTCATAGTATTTTTTTCATGAACACGCATGAAATAAAAAACAAATAAGCCATGTAGCTCCAAAACTTCCACTTCCCATGTGCTAAAAAAGTAAGTTGCCACTGTTTTCGGCTTTTGTGACGATGCATTTTTTCAGATAACTCAATGGGTTTAAGAATTAGAATAATTTCTCAACATTCAGTTTATTAAATTTAAACTTGGTAAATTGGAGATACAGATTTTGAATTCACCCGAC
>CALSCE010010649.1:8899180-8912910 GCA_943593645.1 Bovichtus variegatus
GTGTGTGTGTGTGTGTGTGTGTGTGTGTGTGTGTGTGTGTGTGTGTGTGTGTGTGTGTGTGTGTGTGTGTGTGTGTGTGTGTGTGTGTGTGTGTGTGTGTGTGTGTGTGTGTGTGTGTTAGTTAACCGGCTGCCTTGGGGGTGTTGTCCTTTGTAAACTGTGCCATTCATGGTGCTTGGCCGGCAGCAGGCCCGGCCTCGCTCTGTGGCTGTAAACACACAGCTAATTAGAGCTCCCTGCAGACTGCAGCGCAGCATCTGGTCAGCCTGACACACATGCATGGACATGCAAATGATTCATGCATATGTAGCCACAAACATGAACAATGCATCATACAGAGAAACCCACACGTGAGTGTGTTTTCTCATGTATCTCCTCCACTAACAGGCGGCTGCTGCTGCTCACATTCCTGTTTCTCTGGCATCCATCTTTTGCATTATCATAATGGGGACCCAGCATGGCCCCGGGGCCCTGAAGGCTTGTGTCTGTCTGCCCGGCCTTTGATGCCAATCCGAACCCCAGGAGGAAGCCTTTTTTGTCCCCTTGTCAGACCAGACAAGTTGAATGTGAACGCATTCCTTCCATCCAGAGAGGGGGTTAAACATTCACTGCTGGGGACTTCACAGTTGACATTCCTGACCGGTCCGTCCTGAGCGGCAACGTTAGAGAAGACAACTAACTGGTAACTGGTTTACAAAGTGGCCTGCAGTTCTGTATTCAGTGTAAGATGCTTCTACGTAGGCCAGTGGAACTGCATGGTTTTGTGTCATGTTTGCTCGGCTTAATAATTGATCGAAGTTGGGAAGCAGCAGGAGCTGTGACTCAGCACTAAACAATGGTCCTGTGTGTCTGAATGCTTAATGGAAGAGAAGGCTATCCGGCTCTCTTGAGTTAACCATGGGAGTTGTTATCAGTCTTTGGAAATGAGCGCCGCCTCCAGCCTTGCTGATACACCCTCTGATGTGGTGGTTTTCCTACAGTGGTCCGTCTTATGAGTGACTCACTGTTGCTGAAATAATCTGATTTGGGTGTCTTGTGGCTGACTTCATTTCTAATATAACTTGGTGGGAGGGTGTAGCATGGGCCAAGGAAGAGCATGTTACATTTTGGAGCAGTTCCAAAACAAGGGGTTGATACACACATTATTTTACACTTAAGGAAACGGCCTCGGCCTTCTAGTTTCTTATGGTATTGAACTGTCAAATAAATCAACAAACCAGAGTTAGATGACTCACATAACTGTTTGATCAAAAAAGGGAGCACAATGAGCTTGTTGTGGTCAGAGTATTTGCTATTTTCTTTATTTGTATTTTCTAAAGAATTATTAATTAAGTCAATAATGTGTTTCAGGCAATCACTTAAAAGAGTAAAGCCATTTTTTTTCAGAACACTTTCCAGCATAAAACCAAGTAAACACAATTGAAGTAGATTGTCCAAAAAAAAAAAAAAAAAAAAAAAAAACTTCATTAAGCCAAAGAAGAACCCATAACATTTTGGAGCTGATCAGAATCACAGGGCAGATACATGCAATATTTTTCACTTCTGCACAGTGCCTTCTAGATTTAGGCTTAGTTTTAGACAGGACTAGTTAGTCTTTGTAGGCTTGTAATATAAGTACAGAAGGCAAACAAATATCTATGGATATTATTGCATGAACATGACCTCATGGGAATACATGACTCGTTATCTGTGTGTTCTGTATACGGAACCGTGACTTATTGAGAATGGGGATTTCCTTTTTAAATCATTTAAAAAAAGTCAATTTAAGAAAGAGGAGACTTTTTCGAGGCTTTTTTTTCTTTTACCATTTTCCCTTTCAGTTTCTTCAGATGCTGTGAAATGATCTGTGATCTATCCTCTTACTGCAAGTTGTGTATTTTTAGGCTGTGCACCAATCTCAACATCTGTGTTGTAACTCTGTCAGCCTGTCATGATGTTACTGGCGGCTCTTGTACATGTGCCTGCAGCAGGAACAATGTCTGTGGTATTTCAGATGACCCATCACTTAATGTAGAGTTTGTTCTGAGGAAGGAATGGGTTACAAGAGGTCAGTGGCTCAGGGGTCATGCAGTGACCCTCCTCTGGGATAATAGGAAGCGCATGCTGCAGGCGAGCGTGTGCTGTTGTTCATGTATATTGAGTTAGCTCTCCACGTGGCCTAAAGTCTGACATGTACACAGGGAGGGCTCACACACCGATGAATGCATCCACACAAACACACCCGGTCGGAATGAAAAGGGCCCAGTGTTGAGCAGTGAAGTCGTGTTGTGGGTCAGTTAACAGCTGTCAACATCTGCTGTCAGCCAGATGCAGGTCAGAGAACTGAGCTCCGAGTTGCAGCAGCTTCTAAATCCCTCAGTGGGCTGAGCACTGTGAATTACTGCTTTTTGAAACAAGTAGTTTAATATTTCTACCCGCATTCAATGGTTTATTGGCTATAGTATTACTTTGCAAAATGATCAAACTGTTTTATTTCTAACTATCATTCATTATGAGTCATGTTTGTTGTCCACCTGATGCACTCACTTTGCTTTTAGCTCTGTTTTGGTCTCCACTAACCCCTGAGAAATGTATCTGGCTCTTGAAGTAATGTTGCCTATTTCTTTTCTCCCTGGTAATGCTGCATTGTGAACAACAGAGCTGTGTTGAAATCCTAGAAATAAACAAAAGAAACTGTGCTGTCCCCAAAAAAACGTCTGAGCATCGAGGTGATCGCAGGAGAGAATAAATGCCTTTGCCGCAACAAGACCAATCCTCGCCCCACAGATTTCAACTCAACAATCAAGGCTACAAACCTGCTGTTGGTCAATAAACTCATGGCCACTGATCAATTCTCTCTTCCCTCATGTCCATGATGACCCGATAATGCTTTACCCTCTAGGGAACGCGCCGTAATTGAAAATATATTTATTTATTTCTATTCTTACCGTCTGCACATATGTTCAAAATCTTTTGTATCACATTTTACTTTCACTTTGTCTGTCGGCTGTTTGGTGAACACTAGGGTTGCGTTCCAGATCACATACTCTTTTCTTTTTACTTTTTTACGCAGCTGCCTTTACAAAGTAATGTTGCGTGTAGTATGCAGACAATTAGGACTTACTACTTGAACTTTGACCCTCTTTCCTATATATATATATATACTGCAAAATGTGACCGACATCCTGGTATTTTTGTCATATTGCATTTGACATACTATGTATTGGGACATGCAATATCTTTTTTCTGGCATACTAAGTATTATGGTAGTCGGATCATAATTCTCTGTGGGTTTGTCATTACAAGCGACTATAACATGTAGTCAGCCGATTCATGGTTAATGTGAAAAAATAGAATAAAAAAATTGATGAGCAGCCCTCATATTAGCCTGTAAACCAGTTTTCAAGAATGAATGTTTGTGTTCCATCTTCTTTCAACAGTAACAAAGTCTCTCTTTCACCTCTCATGTAGCTCACTTCCAGGAAAACGGAGGCAGTATGTTATGAAAGCCGATGATTTATGTCATGTGACATGTGAAAATACCCTGCTTGTGTACAATTGGTTTAATAGTGCTGTGTTGTGAAGGACAAGACCCGGCATGCTCTCTGATCCTCTGTGTGAAGGATCAGGATTTGGAGTCTCCGACTGCTTCTGCGTTTTCATTTATGGCTATGAACAGGACGAGCTGAAGCAAAATGACATTACTAGGGCGAACTAGGAAATGCCAAAATCTGTAATCGGAGTATTTTTGGTGTTACAGCATGAAGGGAATTTCCCACTAAGGCATTAATTTAAGTATTACTGTTAGATCTTTTTGTTCTCATCTCCCTTCCTCCGTCGGCGTCACCTTCTGTACTCGCAGAACTACAGTCGAAGTTTCTCTTTCTTTCTCGTCACATTTGATCATTTCTTTAAACTGATATGTGGGGTTTGTTTGATTTGTGAAAAGCCCCGTCGTTCTGTAAAAGTGTCATTTTAAATCACACTTGAAAATGTTTCCACTCAGCAGATGATACTTGCTGCCATCAAGAAATACCAGAGGATTTTTTCCAGGCTTAGCAAGTTTTCAAAGAAAGCCAAAAGGGACTTTCAGCCAATACTTTTTCTTTTCTTTTTTCTCAGGTTGTAGAATAGCTGCCGGGATTAGTATTTGGTATTACAAGTGAAAAACGTCCTGTGGCCAAGTGTTTCTCTCCATTTCAGAGCTCAACCTCTCACACTGGCTTTGAGCTACCTGGATTTTAACCAGAATATTCCCCTCGGCTAAAGCTCATCTTTACTTCTTCTCCTCCCCAGCATTCAGCGGGCAGCTCTGGCCATCTTAGAGCACTACTACTGTGACTTCCCCGTCCATAACCCGGCGCTGCTCTCCGCCTCCAAGTCCCGCGCAGCCAAGCACCTGGCCGGCCTCAAGGTTTACAACGTGGATGGTGAGTTCCCAGCATCCCCGGCTGAGGGTGAGTGGGACGGTCTTTGAACTTTGTTAGTGCTTTGGTTTGTTTCTGGTAATGCTCGTCTTCTTTGACAACATACTATATGCTGGTGTCAGTCGTACTGTAATTTTCACTCTGTATATCCACTGTAACACAGGAGAGGTTGCTCATTTTGAAATACTTGATTTACATTACTGTAGGGTTGCAGCTAACAATTATTAGGTTTTTCCAATAATTTCTTCCATTGATACCTGCAGGCAGCCATTCATTTGCATTTACTACCACTGCTGTCTTTCTTCTGTTTCGTCATGTTTTTCGTGTGGAGCATAACGAACCATGCTAATCCTTGAATAATGTCAAAATCAACTTAACACTAAATTAATCCTTTTATTGTTTGGTCTATTAATTAGAACATATGCCCATCTCAATTTCACAAAGCCCAACGTAATGCCTTCAAATTCCTTGTTTTGTTCTTCTCCTTTTTTTGTTCTCTTTTTATTGAGACTGAAATATCTCTCATACATTTGATTTGTTTAATTTTTTTAAACATGGGCGATATAACATAAAATGATAAATGATGAATATAAAATAAAATGACTTGATTTCAAGATGCATGTATGTGTGTGTATACAGTATATGTTTCCTTGTTTTGTTCAAATATTAGTATATTATTACAGAAGACTAAGAAAACCGCCAGATATTCACGTTTCAGAAACTGGAACCAAAATTGTTTTGGCGTTTTGCAGCAACTTTCATTTTTTGCGTATTTTTCTTCTTCAAAACTGCAGCAATCATTAAGTTTTCTGTGACAGATGACCCATCTGAAGCTCATTTCAAGTCTCTGCAGGATCTTCATTCTGTACTGGAATGTGCCGAAACAAATGGCTGCCTGGAAGGAAGGAAATAAATCTGCAAAAATATCATAATTGGAGTATTGTCGACAGTAATATAAAGCATAGGTGATTTGTAGTCAACGGGTGACGACATGCAAAAATGCAAGTGTGGTTATTTGATATCCTCCTCTCTCCTCTCCCTGCGTCTCCTCACCCTGACGCTAACCCTGTAAGAGGCCTTTAAAGCTAAACTGAAAGCCTACCTTTTGGACAGTAAGTCAATGCAGCGCTGCCACTGCCTGAAGCTCCCTCACAGACTGCAGCCTGGTGTCCACGTTAGAAAAGCTACGCCGGATGTCCTTGAAGTAACTCCCTCCCTAACACTCGCTCCTCTTCACTCTCTGCATGCCACAGGTTGACGAAAAAGTTCAAAGTCGTCCTCACAACAGCTGGCGGAATGTAACACAAACCCTCTATATGAAATCATTGCTCTCCCTTAAGTGTGTTCAAGCTTCACTTAAGTGCACTAACTTGACTCCCTCTTCGTTTTACGTCTTTCTTGCTCTGCCATTTGTCTCCCTCCTTTCACCTGCCTCCTCTCAAATGTTAGTGCGAGACAGTGGAGGAGATGGCTGATAAATCAATCGCTATTACACTGCCGGTGTTCTCTCTCGTGTCCCATCCTCCCTCATTTTCATCCTGCAGCAGCTGCTCAGGGACCTCTTTCTCTCTGTCTGTCTTTCTCTCTCTCTCTCTCTCTGTTTCTCTCTCCCCCGCTCTCTCTCTCGTCTTCTCGTCTGGAGCTTTTACTTCCCACTCCTTCTTTCTTTCTGCAGCCGCACCAACATTGTAATAAATAAGTCGAACTCAGGGACAGACAATAATCTTTCCCTGATTAAAGAGTGGTGAAGCCCTGAGCGCAAAGCGGCCATAACACTCAATTGCACTGCATCCAAATGTGTTCAGGTGATTTTATGACGCCTGACAAGCTGTTTGGTCTCCATTTTGTTTTCTCAGCTCTAGATACTGGGAATTGTAAATGAATCTCAGCGGGAGAAAAATGTTTTTTGCAAAGAAATTTCTTTTACATATGGAAGATTTTAAGTGTCCACATAAAAACTAATCAAAACAAGTTATATACTATCTGTAGTTTTTAATTATGGCTCAGTTAATGCGTAGCTACATATTAAGGGAATACTTTTAACACTGTGTATTTTGTTCAGAGGTGAATAATGGTGGTTTACAGCATTACATGGACCTACAGTAAGTCATGCTGCAGGTAGCGATTATTTGCATTATCGATTAATCAGCCGATTTATTTTGCTCTATAAAATGACAGAAAATAGTGACATATGTCCTTCCTAATTTCTCAAAGTCAACGGTTATGTCTTTAAATGATTTAATCTTTCTATCGATCGATCAGTCAACTAATGGTTGCAGTAAATTGCAATTTTAATCCATCATACTTTTTATCTTATCTGATTTGCTGATTTATTTTCCACCATAATATAATATAGAATACAAACAATTGTATTTGATATTGTCTTTACTTATTGGTGTACTTAATGGAGAATAACCTTTTTGAATTTTGTGATCCCACTTGAGAGATAAAAAACTTTTTCTTTTTTATTTGGGCATTTTAAATCTTCCATACAAAAAGTGGTTCAACAAATTCTAGGTTTACCTGCTCCGGACATGTCAACACATGGTTTTCAACATAATATTTCTCACCCATAAATCCCATCTAAGTGCAGTAACACCGAGGGCTGGGTGTGAAAACTCCCTCCTCCTCTGGCCATGAATTATTCTGTTCATGCTCGATCCCTGCCCCGCATTAATAATTCACCAGCTCTGCCTTCTTTTAACCTGCATTAACATCAGGCGGGGTTCATCAGCAGCCTCCTAATTCCAAACATGTAAACTTTTGAAGTTGCCCGAGACCCTTGTTTAATTGGACGCCCCGGTGGCACAGTAAAGGGAATGTTTGAATATCAATATGTTTGTCAGCAGTGTGTTTTTAGATGTTCCAACGATCACAGTGCTCAGAACAATTAAAAATTACGACTCTGTGTGGCTATTTACGTCAGCTCCTGGAGTTCTTTTATTGCTGGTGATAAAAGGAAATGGACCGTGGTTTATGTGCATCCATAATCTACCCCTCCACTCTAAAAGCACGTTGCACTTTATGTCATCACCACAGATTTCTTTGTTCCTTTACCTTCGTCTCTAAGGCTTTACCTGTGAGATTAAGACACACACACGCACACACACACACTAAGCCTTCCTGTTTTATCTCTTTGTCATGACAGGTCCGGGGAACAATGCAGCAGCAGGACTGGCCCACTCCCAGTCCAGAGCCATGATCGCAGCCGCTGCCCGCCGCAGAGACACCAGCCACAACGAGCTGTACTACGAGGAGGCCGAGCACGAGAGGCGCGTTCGCAAGCGCAAAGCACGGTACTTCATTTCAAGCGTCTTGAAATGTAGGATTTTCCCAAGGAGTCAATAAAAAATAACAATGTTTTCTGTGGTTCGTACGGAAGCCACGTCTGATCTTAATTGATTTCTCTCCTGTGTTTATGACTTAAGAACAGGAGGAAAAAAGGTTCCTTAAAAAACATTTTTCCATTTGTGGCACAGGAATTGAAAAAAGGTTTTGCTTTGATCATTTTTCTAAGTGACCTTTTTTTGTCAAAAAAGTTGGGTGGGAAAAAAGTTTTGGATGGTGAATTTTTTACTATTGCTTTATGTTTATGTTGTTGCAATATTAATTTCAACCACAAGAGGCTGAAGTGCAACACTACCCCGTGTTCTAAATAGGACTAAAGCATTCATGTTTTCTTCCAGGTGAGTTTAAGAGTGCGTGGAAATTAAAACTGAGGGAATTTATTTTTTATTTAGAATGATTTCACCTGTTTTTAAGTCATAAACAAAGGAGAGAAAAGAGTTTAGATCAGACCTTAGATTTTCTTTTCTCGCTTGCCTCTCTGGGCTTCCGTAGTTTGACTGGACTGGGACAATTATTAACCCATAATTACGAATACGATAATAATATTCCAGTCAAACTAACAGAATCTCTGAGTGAAACTTCTTCATGGCTCTGTTTGCTCTGTTTCCTCCCAGACTGGTGGTGGCAGTAGAGGAGGCGTTCACACATATCAAGCGCATGCAGGAGGAGGAGCAAAAAAAGGCTCCAGGGGACGTGATGGACCCTCGGGAGGCAGCGCAGGCCATCTTCCCATCCATGGCCCGCGCCCTGCAGAAGTACCTGAGGACCACAAAGCAGCAGCACTGCCACAGCATGGAGAGCATCCAGCAGCACCTGGCCTTCTGCATCACCAACAACATGACGCCCAAGGTCAGACCTCTGAGCTTAAAGCATGACGCGCGCATTTGCTTTTTTTTTAAGGGCTTTCGTTTGTACAACGGCATAGTTGGGCCATTGTAGGAAAAACATTTTTATTACGAAGCCAGGGGGAAGCGTAAGAATAATTATAGTAAAACTCTGAATATTTCCAAAATTATTCTCTAAAGTTGAAGTTGTAAATTTAGGAGAAAAAACTTAATATTTTCTGGAATTATAAAGTCATAGATTTCCGAGAAAAAAGTCAGAGATTAAAGTTACAAATTTATGAGAAAAGAACTCGGGGGGGATAGTTTAAAAAAACTTAATTTTTTTCTCTTAAATTTTATTTGTTTTGTAAATTTACAACTTTAAGTTTAGAGAATGAATTTACGATTTAAATATCGGAATATTATGCCCTGGCTCTGTAATTATAATTTATTTTTTACCTACAATGGCCCTAATACACCGTTGTACATTTACGATTCAATACTACACAAGCTGACTTGTTCTTCTACGAAAGATATGATAGAGGTTGTTTGTATACATCCCTCCTGCCCAGGCGTTCCTGGAGAGCTACCTGAGCGCGGGTCCCACCCTGCAGTACAGCCGGGACCACTGGCTGGCCCGTCAGTGGACTCTGACCAGCGAGGTGTCGGTCACCAGCGGCCTGAAAGACGGCTCCATCTTCCAGCTCAAGTGTGTGGACTTCAGCCTGGTGGTGACCACAAAGAAGATCCCGTACATCCAGATGTCAGAGGAATACATCGACCCCAAGTCGCACAAGTTTGTCCTGCGGCTACAGTCAGAAACCTCCGTGTAGGACTCCAAACTTTCTGTTTTTTTTTTTTTTTTTCATTCCTCACCCTAGCTCAAATGTTTTCATTTTAAGTTTTCAGTTTTTATTTTTATTTTTTTGGAATTTTTATATATTATATATGAATCTATATATTACACTCATGTTTGAATATATTGATCTTTATGTTTGATTTGGATGAACTCAAAAGAAAGAATCCGAGCGGGATTACGCTCATGGCGGGACGCCTCGGACATGGTTGTGTGCACATACAGTATGTGTGAGTGTACGCGTGTGTGTGTGTGTACGCACGTGTGTCATTTTGTGTCAACACAATCACTCGGAGATGGGAACACAGCCGCCGACAGACAAACCACTAAGGACTCTAATGGTGTGACTTTAGATATTTGAAGCCTCATGGAAACACATGACAAACATCGTGCCTGTGTTGCAGTCTCGTCTACTACATTTGAAAGTATTCGGATGCTCTTTTGGATGCAACAGATTGAGGGAAAAAAAATGTATTTCTTTCTCCCGAAAAAAACAGACTTATTGAAGTCTGATCTGTAAGAAAAATGAAAAGATAAAAGGATGAAACATATGATCTCAGCCTGCTCAGAAGGGATGGCAGACTGTTTTCCTCAACACTGCTTCTACATCTGTAGTGCTCCAGACAAACACTTTTCTTGACAGTCGAGACGTCGGACTCCGCAGCACCCTTGAGTGCTAATTCTAGCGGCCAAAGTGTGACTCTTTGAGCCGCTTTAGTGCACAATTCCTCTCCAGGTGCAATGGAGCAAAATCAAAGCAAATATTTCCACTCCAGTTGGGAACAACACACGCATGCCATGTTAAACACCGGGGTAAACTCACGATGATCCGGATCATTGGAGACGCTGGACGCATGCCCAACAACATTTGCCCGACCTCACCGGTTCACTAACCTTCTCAGGGCTTCCGTGTCTGACACGATGGAAAGGGAAGGCAGCGAGGAGGAGAGCCACGATGTCACAAATAAAAAGTACTACTGATTAATCCCCCTCTGTGGGTTACACAGCAGCACATCTGAATGCTGTAAATTCTCATATAAAAGCCGGTAAATCAGTAAGCTTAGCCTGCTCACTAATAAAGCTCGGGTGAAAAAACATTGAATTCCCCGCTACAGCAGCTCACTTGGTAAATGTAGTATAATGTTCATTTCCAATGCTCTAATTCTATCCGTACAACGGAGTCATGTCATGTTTCAAACTCTAATTAACTCTCAAAGTTTGGTCTTTGCCGTACTCCTACTCGATGTTAAGCTACCATCGACAATACTCAACACTTCCTGAGGTTTTTTCTCATTAAAATCCTAAAAAGGGAAGGTTGCAAGACTTTCTTTGCCTTTTATTTGACAGTCAACAGTAGAGAGAGAGAGAGAGATATATGACGTGCAGCAAAGGTCCTCAGTATATTTACTCAAGTACTTTTTACATACAAAAACATTTCCAATTTATCAAATATGAAGATTTGCTGATTTCCCTTTGAATCATTTTAACATTTTTACGTTTTGTTTGGACACTTTGCTGGAAGGTGTCACTGGTTAAATGTGACAGCGTTTCTCACTTTTGTCACAGTTGATCGATTTAATCCATAATGAAAATAATCATTAGTTGCAGTCCAATACAAACTAATTACATGATATGCATGAGTAATAACAATATAAGGCTTTATTATATAAGAGTATAACAGTCGCAGGGAACAATTTTCTGCATTGAGTACTTTTAATTGTCATACTTGAAACCTGATTACTTTTACTAAAGCAACATTTTCAGTGCAGGACTTTTTACTTGTAAAAGTATTTTTAGCGTCTTAACTGTTGCAAGACATTTAATGTGAAGATTTTTGAGGACGTTTCAAACATGGTAACTGAACATCTTCGTGAAAAGGCGAAGTCATGACAAAACTCTTGCTGCACCGATGGGATTATTGAAATGGATCGTACTGAATCTCTCAACACAACGGGGCTGAATAAAGGCCACTATTTGAGAATTTACTGCATTTATGATTTCATCTTTCAGGGTTCACAGGGTTTGCTTGTATCACTAGAACACACACAGCACTGGATGACAAAGTGCATCGTAGTGTGATCTGCAGCAGCAGGGCGGAACCTCCCTCCCAACTGGACCGTCTGGTTTTTCTTTACTACCCTGTCTCACCTCTTTTGTCTGACAAACATGCTCACAGTGAATCCCTGGAGGTCGGAGGGGATTCTTTTTCTAATTCTTTCTCTCACCTGGTGAATCGGTGGATCTTGTAAAGCCCGAATAATACAGTCAAATTTAAGCTGATGACACTCCAATGATTTCAATCTGTCATAACTGATCTGGCAATTTCACGCAAGTGTTAAAAGAGAGTCACAATGCGTCTCCAGAAGGAGAAAACTGTCGTACTGATGATGCCTCCTGTGTGCAGGGTTGTCCCCTACTGCCCTCTGGCTGGTAAACCTAATATTGTCAGTGTGTGTGCCTGAGGGCAACCTACTGTTCATTTTAGCAAAAACATTCTTCCACTGTAAACTTGTTAAAGCACCTGGGGAGAACTTTTTAAAAAAAAAAAATAACACTTATGCGGTTTCCTCTTTTGGAAACACTTGCCACTGGTCCCATTTTGTACTTTGTATGATCCCAATGTGACTGTGCCTCCCTGTTTTTACACTGTATCTATTTATGTAAACAAGCATGTCTGTATGTATGTATGTATGTCATTCCAGTTCACACGACCAGCACCCCCCCCCCCCCCCCCCCCCCCTCCTCCACTTCTCCACCTCTGTCACACTTTTGCCAGGTTACAGTCCTTGTCAGGGTTTTTGTTGGACAGCTCTGTGACGACGACGTGACGTTACAATGTAAGACATGTTTCAGTTTCACAGCATTAGCATTTGTAAAAAAAAAAAACAAAAAAAAAAAACAATAAACATTTTTATGAACATTTGTAAAACTTCTGTACGGGACCTTGGATATTGGAGATATCAGCTTTTTTGATTTCCCAGAATGCCTCTCAGGAGAAGCACGGCGTTTTCACTTTCAGTTATCGGCTGGTTAGCGGATTTTAAGCTACCAACTAAAAACAAACCAAACCCAACATGCTTAATGGCTGCATTGCATTCTGGTCTATTGAGGATTTTGTGTCTTTTTTTGTTGACGCTTGTATAATGAATTTTGCTGCAGATTATTTATTTTATTTTTTTCTACCTTAAGAAAAAATGGTAATTAAGGTATTTGTAACATAATTTTGAAACTGTATTTAATTAGTCAGTTAATGGATTATAATATATTAAGGTATTTATAAAGGATTATATTTTTTGTTTTTTATTCGATTAACTGCCTGGTTTAAGTAGTTTAACAAAAGCCATGAACCATTTTTTGGAGTTTTTATCTATTTGTCTTTTGACGCCCTTTAAACCCCTTAAACCATGCATATAATCCATTAAAAATATCTTCACATGTTATAATTTCTATTTGATCCATTAATTCCTCATGTTTGGAATGCTCCTCCCAATCTGCACCCGAATTGAAAGATTACACTCATTTTGAGAAAAAATAAGGGGTACATAACATTATTTTTTTAATTTAAGGTAGTTTTACCCCTTCAAAACAAATTAAAATTACACCTTTTATAACGAGATAACAAATAAAATCATTTTTTTGTGAACACGGCCATGCTAGGCTTCCATGCAAAACAACAATTACCGCTGGTTATTTAGATTTGTCCCATCTCCCTGCAATCAAACTGCACAGCAATGTTTGTGCTACTGCAGTTTCAGATGTACAGTGTCTTTCATTACCTCTTCCAGACTTGCTCCTCAGCCTCTCCATATGCAGTAGTTTCTCGCCTCGGCTGCAGGCGTGTTGCCCATTAGTCGTCTGGCCCTGCTGTGTGACATGCCGGAGCAAAATTTCAGCTTTTTTGGCCTTGATTTGGTGGCTTTTTGTTGTCATGAAGCTCTATGGTAATTGGCTTGCCATCAGCCTGTCAGAGCTGCGCAGCCGGGCCTTGTGGGTAAATGAATGTCAGTGTCTGTGTCCGGTGCGGAAAACAAACAACCTCATACCTCTGCGAGGCCGCCTGTCGGAACTCATCTGTCCCCGGCTTAATCCTCCCGTGCTCGCCTGCTCTGTGCAGGACCGGGGCGAGGAGGAGATGGAGAGAGAAGAAAATGAGCAGCATTTGCATCTAAATGGAATGTTTTTCTTCCCTTCATTCCTCCCTCTCCATTTGTTTGGTAATGACTTATGTGCAGATCGAGGCGTGAGAGAAAATCCTCCCAGCGTCTTCAGCTTTGAACAGAAATCTATACCTTAACT